>JANVCF010025233.1:0-14059 GCA_025388745.1 Hydrozoanthus gracilis
CTTGAGGTTCAAGTCACCAAGAAATTAAGAACAATGAGCCTCGGCCAAATTTACTGTTTCTTCTATAAAAAAAACGTGTATTAGAAACCGAACATCAACACGAAAAAATGATCTTGTACGGTTTATACACTTACGTTTCCTGGGATACCTTTGGATTCCAGATGGTAAAAGCCGGTGCAAGATCAAGGTTACTGTTTGAAGGCGTTGGCAATGAGAATACACGTTGCTTCCCACAGAATATCAACCAAAATAAACAACGCACAATGAAAAGTGAACGTGTTTCACTCATGGTGGACAAATCGGCAAGCTTCTTGTTTGGTTGGAGCTTGCAGTGTACAATGAGCTGAACTCTGTGGCTTTCTCCTCTGCTCTTTATATCTCCGCTCGCTTGTAGTTCTCCCCATAATTAACATTGACATTGAGCAAGGCAGTGAAATTCTTTTGGCGGGAGGCACGAGGCTGTTAAGGCAGTTCACAGGTATTTCCGGCACAAATTTGCGGTGCGGTTGAATGTTGGTATTGCGGTAGGAAAGACCATCGCATTGCTGCCGAAGTAAAAGACACACCCAGTAATAGTTTTGGTCTGGACCCTAGCGAACACATCTGTTTTCTGTTGAGTCAGGGGTTAGGAATGTCGTAGGCGAGTCGCCTAAATGCGAGGCAACATTAGCGGGTAAAGTTTTTACTTTTATTATTGATTCAGGAGCAGTGGCGAATATTGTTTCATACCAGGTGTACCAAAAGGTTAAGGACCGTGTTGTTCTTAATTTGCCAACTAGAAAGTTATTTGCTTTTGATCAAAGTGAACCGCTTAAAATGAAAGGCGGGTTCGAAACGGAAATTTCGTTAGGAAGTCAAAGCACAAAAGCAGTATTTTTTGTGCATGACTCTATGTCAGTAATTTAATGAGTTTAAAGACAGCTAAAGAGCAGATAAGGGCTGTGACCGAGAGGTCAAAAAATGACGTAGACTCAGAGATTAAGTAAGGGTTTCCTGAGTGTTTTCAAAGAGTTGGTAAACTGAAAGGGATTAAATTTAAATTACACATCAACTCAGATTATGAGCCTGTAGCGCAACCTAGGTTGCAAAGTTAGCGCTTACCAAGTAGCCCCCAAACAAAGCAAAATTATTTTCCAATGTCTTAGTTGGCGTTTCCTTTTACGCCTTTTACAACATATTCAGGAAGTGAAGTAACGCTTTCAGTTAATTCAATAGGAAGTTCTTCCGAACACGTCCCAAACGTGAACATGGCTATAAATGATGTATTTAGTTGTATTTTAGTTACTCCCTGATGAAGCCACATAGAGGCGAAACGCGTCGGAGAATAAAATCGAAAGAAATACGGCAACTCAGCAGTGCCCTAAATAAACAATTTCCATCACCTTTTATGTTATATATAGTTTTGATGGTTATCCAAGTGTCTTAGGTATTGACTTATTATTGTTCAACTTGTATTATGTTTGGCAATTAAAGGCAAATTGGTTTTTGAACAATAAACAACTGTGCCTTTTCATTACAAGGATTAAAAAGGAAATTATTACCTTCTTGAATTAATGCATTTCCATGGCACAGTCAAAATGAAAACAGAACACCTTGAAATTAAGTTTCCTAAAGTAAAAGCCGGTGCAAGATCAAGGTTACTGTTTGAAGGCATTGGCAAAGAGAATACGCATTGCTGCCCACAGAGTATCAACCAAAATAAACAACGCACAATGAAAAGTGAACGTGTTTCACTCATGGTGGGCAAATCGGAAAGTCCTCAATTAAAGCTTTTTGTTTGGTTGGAGCTGGAAGTGCAGAATGAGCTGAACTCTGTGGCTTTCTTCTCTGCTCTCTCTCTCTCTCTCTCTCTCGGCTCTTTCTATCTCCGCTGTCTTACAGTTCTCCTTATTCTTATGCTCTGCTTTTTCTTATTCGTTATTCCTTCTCCAATTCAACTACTGACTACCTCCTTTTTATATGTTTTTTACACACTAATCCTGATTGGTTTCTAGATACTTTTGACATGTAATTGTTCCTAAATCATGCAAAATTATTTTAAAAAATACAAGAAGAAAAGATAGATCTTTTGCGTCGGGCGAAAGCTGGTTTCGCAAGGATCACACTAACCCCAATTTCGCTAATATCTCTTGACTTGTGAAAAGACTACAAAACAGTTGTACAGGAGCACAACCCACAAAATCAATTAAAGTTTTTCATAATCATTGTCTTGAAAATACACACATTCGCAGATTAAGACGGTAACACTTCGTGAATCAACTGGAGACCTGCCAGTTCCTGACTTTATAGCTAAAGCTAATATTTTCTTAGACTATACTTGAGGAACCGGGCCCAGGATTAAATTCGCTAATCGACGATTAAATTTTAGACCACGGTTAAATTGCGTTGCTCAAAGACCGATTAGGCCTAACCTAGGATTAAACTTTGGGTTAAATTTAACTCTGATTTCGGATGTATTTAATCCTTAATCGATGTATTAACTTGTGGGAAAATAAAATAAAACAAAATGGCGAACTTGTTGTTTCAAAATGTTCTTCCAGCTCTTCCTCTGTCCCCTCAAAGACAACATCGAACGTACCATACCTATGACAACTGGCTTCATTATAACGATGAAGAACTTCGTGTAAGATATTGGTTTGGTAGAGAACCCCTAAACTTCACTCTGGATCTAACTGGTGACCAATTGAAAAAAAAAACAAAACGCAACCACGCAATGCCTCCTGTGAATCAACTGGGAGTCGTAAAACCCCGACTTTGGGATCGAGTTCGAGTCGGAGTTAGAATCCGAGTTGGAATCCGAGTTAGAGTCCGCGTTGGAATTTGAGTTATCATCGCTTGTGTCTCAAAGTATTAACAACCGAATCTTTTCATTTCATTTCTATCAAGATTCAGAAAATGGTCCTCGGCCATTCAGAGATAGTGTTTTACTTAATTTATTTACTAGAATACCTCTAAGTGCTAATTCTCGAGCTTCCTTGTTAGGTTTAGGATTTTTTCTTCTGCTATCCGTCGCGAAACGCAGTTTTGGCGGTGAAAGGCCTTCTCGGAAGGTTTTCACCACAATCATGGCGTTGAGTGAACCTAAAAATTCGCTGGCGTTTTCAAAACAAGGAATGGCTCGATTTCGACTACAAAAACGGTAAGTTCATAAATGAATCTGAATTGTAGATGTGACTGAGAGTGTTGCGTGCGTGGAGTTTCGTCGAAGGATTTTCGTGATTTTTCTCGCTCGGCGCTCCGATTTGCCTCGAATTCTGGCAAAACTTGCAAGACTTTCACCTATAAAATCAGTATTCTAATACTATCTTCACTCATATTTTTTTCAGAGACTCTTCATGCCGGAGCACATCGTAAAAAGTTTAGCGGCTTGGTGGGTTTTCGCAAATTACTGACAGGATGTAAAAATCAAGACTCGATACGAAAATATCGGTTGTTTATCAGCTCATGATCAAATATTAGAACAACACAATAACCCAACTTGAGCACAGTTAATTTGCTTGAAATGGCATTTATTTCAGTATTCTGCTGAAAAATCTCCTGTCCAAGCCCTTCAAGCCCTGCCAACTACACTGACTATTGCCCTTATTAAAACAGACTAGGTCAATTATTACTTAACCAGAACAACAAAGTTAACATATAAACACCGTTTAAAAATATATTTCTTCTTTTAACGGCTCTTTTACAACCTTTCCAAGACGCATAGCACAGTGCCTCATAATGCACACGGAACATATTTTCACAGTTCTCATAACAGATCTATGCTTCAACTCTGACAACGGAAGCTCGAGGTCACGCATTCTATGCGTCTAGTTAACACAATTAACACCGCAGCTATATCACAAGGATAACTAGCTAATTTTACCTTAGGAAAACTCATACTTTTTTATCTAGGTGGTAGGGGAAAATAAATTACATTAAATTTTCAAAGCCCAACTTTATGTAGTGAAACTTTTCAAAGGTCCTTAAATGTTAGTCGGATAACAACTAACTCGGATTCCAACTCGGACTCTAACTCGGACTCCGGCGGACTCGAGTCCAAACTCGGGGTTTTACGATTCCCGAATCAGCTACTCATCGCCTTGCGTTTTATGCTAGGGGCAGTTTCTTACAAGTTATCGGTGACGGCGAGGGTGCAGATAAGTCCCCCATATTGGGCTATTAGCACCGTTTCTTCGCTTCTGGCAGTAAAGGAAAACCAATTCATCAAATGGCCTGCGGTTGAAGCCGAGAAAAACAACATCAAAAACGGCTTTTTCAAACGAGGTTTTCCTGCAGTTATCGACTGCATCGATGGGACCCTTGCTTATCCGCATTATTGTGCCAAGTAGAAACGAGTCTGACTACGTGAACGGAATGGAATTCCTTTCGATAAACGTTCAAGGAGTTTGCAACCACAAAGATACGTATACATAGCTAGGTAATGTTAAAGCACCGATCAAATTGACTTGACCTTGACTGGACACGAACTGTCTAACCAAGGTCAATTATACAACATGATGCATCCGGATGTGGTTCGACTAGTTTATCATTATCGCAATTTTTTAGCTTTTTCTCCTTATGAATCATTTATTAGATTTGCTGATACTTTTATAGTTGGACACAAACTGATTATTTTCTCGGCAAAATTTTGAAATTCACAAGTCATAAAAACAGTTTTATTTCACAAGGTCTTGAAAGCAACAAAACAGATCGAAATAATTTTCAGGAAACACACAACTCTTCAAACCACCAAACTTCCTTTTACTGTCATCTTCTATGGACAGATGGAAAAGAATGAATATAGCTTAAAGAAAAACAAAGATAATTTTAGTAAACTTAGGTTCTTTGTTGTTTCACTTGTTTTTTTTTTCATAATCACTTTTGTTGTAATTTTACTCTATATATATTAGAGGTATAATCTTGTTTTTGTATCCGTCCACTGCTGAAGATGACGCTATAAAACCTAATTCCCTGCTGGCAGAGGTCTCTGATGGCAGGAAGGAAAGCAAATTAATAGAATTATATATTATATGTGTCGGTAAATGTCTGGTAAATCAAAAAAGGGTTGTGTGTTTCTCCTTTTAAATTAATGCAGATTCTTATTTTTTTAACAAAAAAAGCTTTTATTAAACCATTTTGAAAAAATTGAAAAAAGGAATTGAAGATTTGGAAAATTCAAACCACGGTTTGATGAATTGATTAGGAAAAATGCTGCTTTATTTAAACACCGAACACATAATTATCCCCTTGCTTTCATCCATTTTAAGCCCATCAAATTAAGAACACCTGGGAACATTTTAACTTTGCAGGTATGTTACAAATATTGTTGTTCGTTGGCCTGGAAGTGCTCATGACTGTCATGTGTTCCGGACGTCAGCACTCAGTGCATACCTCAAGGATTGTAACAAATCTCTTGATGATGGGATCCTTTTGGGGGACTCGGGCTATGCTTGCAGCCCCTACCTGATGACACCATACAGCTCTCCATCCATCAGGGCAGAGGAACCGACACTAAAATCAGAGTTGTAATTGAGCAAACATTTGGGCGATGGAAGCGACGCTTCCACGTATTGCACTCAGAGATAAGAATGGCTCCAGCAAGAGTTTGCACCATAATTGGTGCTTGTGCTGTGTTGCACAACATTGCCATTCTACTAAATGAGCCAATAGATGACGCTTCGTTAGCTGTTGATGTGGTTGGGTTTGAGCCTTACAATGGCCCACAAAGAGATCTTTCTGAAAGAAACAACATCAGAGACACATACTTTTCTTAGATATCTGGTAACTGTGTGAAATTTTTCTCGAAAAAAAAAACAATGGCCATAATTTATTACCTCGAATGAAAAATATATATTAAATTGGGTATTTGATAGCTACTACTGAATACTTCTGAGAGATTGCGTGTTTTACCTTGAGTTTTTCCATCAGTGAATAATTCAATCATCAAGAGACGTAGCTGTATACGTTTATATATATATGATTTCAAGAAAAATTCAATAACTTTTAAGAGTTTCGATTTTTAATTTCTCATAATCATTTTAACTTATGAACGTGCCAAAACTAGCGACTCGCTTCCATGCCGCTGATCTTATGCGTGAAAATTAATTGATGCAAAAGGGTCAAACGACTTACAGTTCAAACAAAGAGTCTCAACCTAAAGGAAGTTTTTTAAAGAGTTCCTTGTGAAACAACGTGGGCAAGGTGAATGACAATTGCTATAAAGAACCATCACGTCGATCAACAATTGAATTTGAACAAAAATCACTTGAAATGACAGGTCCCGAAATTGTGCCATGTGCACCGTTGCAGACTTAATACCATTAGCCCAAATGGTTTGAATGTTTTTCGTTTTTTGGTCAACACTTTTGGTTTTATAAAATATTTTGATCAGACCGTTAGCACGCGCTTTACAATGTTTACATCACGCGCATGTTGCGCATACGTTTCAAACAACTTTTAGATATAACAGTTTTTTAACGGCCCAACAATTGTCTTGTAATAAAGCCGAAAATTTGGCAAAGGAACATTTGTGTTTTAGCCAGTTTAATTGTTTATGAATATATATTATCGAACAAGTCAATAATAGAGCAGTCGGCCTATAGGTTGAAAACAATAGAGCCCAATTGACTAAACTCAAAGGACTTTTTTATTCTCAAAATAGATGGTCGCGTCTGCGGCATTCAAACCATTTGAGCTAATGGTATTAAGTCTGTAAGCTAATGGTATTAAGTCTGTAACGGTAATAAGTTAGAAGCTAGATGGGCTTACAGACTTAATACCATTTACCCAAATGGTTTGAATGGTTTTCGCTTCTTTGTTCAATACTTTTGGTTTTATAAAATTTCTAAATTAGATCATTAGCACGCGCCTTATAAAGTTTACATCACGTGGATGTTGCGCACACGTTTGAAACAACTTTTTGGCCCCAACCACACTAATGCGTTTTCATTTGAAAACGCATCGTTTTCGATGCGTTTACACCTCACGATCACACTGCAACGATCGAAAACGGAGGACTTCGTCTTCAAAAACGGAGACGTTTGAAAACGCTTTTGAATACGGAGACATTTGAAAACGCATCGATGCGTGTTAGTGTGGTAGCACGTTATTACTGTTAGCGTATATCGCAAAGCATTTCATACTAACTGGATTTCGCGTCTCATAGCCCCGCCCAGAGCAAACGTGCGGTTGTTAAATGCCTGATGGACCGCGCAGAAACCATCCATCCAACGACACCCAAAAAGATCGAGAACGACAACAAGTCAAAAACTGCTTTCGAGCCTGTAAAAACGCCCGCCCATTATTTTAGAAAACCAAAAGATCGCCCGAAAGAAACGAAAACAAAAGGCATTGTATACAAGGTTAAATTCCGATCGTGTGATTCCACGTACATTGGGAAAACAAAGAGATCGTGGAATTCACGTGGCGGGGAACATAAACCACGAACTAATAATAACAAAGGGTCAGCAATAAAAGATCACGCCGAAACCCACTGACCACGACATTGACACTAGCTATGTGGAAGTTTTAGAAAAGAATGTCAATAATTGGCACGAAAGAATCTTTTTGGAATCATGGTATTCCACAATGGATAAAGATTCGGTGAACGAGCGGTTGCAGTCGCAGTCGCAGTCGAAAATTTAGTTTTTCACAATATATAACTTTTTATCTAGATCAGTTTCAACGTTTTTATAAACACTCTATATCGTAGTCTCGGTATTTTATACCGAGGATCATTCATGTCGGGCTATCAGGTCGATACAAAATGCTTGTTGTCTCATTTGCATCACATTTGATTGCAACTGTGACCACGTTATTGTTTCAGCCCTTAGTTCTTGCCTCCTTTTCTCTCCCTGGTACTCTCCGAGCTCCCGTTACCTCTAGATGACTTCAGAAAGCCCATAAAAAGTACCAGTGAGACAAAAAGGAGGCAAGAACTGAGGTATGAAATAATTTATTTGTGACATTTGCGCGAATTAGAAGTATAATAATCTTGGAGCTTTATTTATCCGTCACATACTCTATACTGGCATGCAGAAGCAGATGTCAGATCAGAGCCTAGACTCTGCTACTGGTGACCATGTAAGCCAATACGATCTGTGTCATGGACGGGCTGTCGGCGTCTAAACTGGCGCTCCCACTGGCCTAGTGCCAGTGAGGAGGGTGGCATGTCACCCAGCAGGATTTTAAAAAAAACCTGTCAAAAGGGACGAAGAGCTCCCCTTGAGCCAACGGCCAACATGCAAACAAGTGCTGTGGAGTGCTCAGGGCATAATTGGACAGACTCCATTTGATGTTGATCCACTGCATCCTGCCATATCTCTGGCCGTCTCGACTATGTCCTGCTGTTGGGTCCAGATATCTCAGGACGAGAGCGTGAGGTTGACGATTCTGCGCAACTCTCTCTCACTTTATCCAATTCACGCGCAAGTCAAGACATCACATCCCCCTTACCCAACTCCCAACTCCCAACTCCATCCCCCCTCCCCTTCAACGCGCACTCACCAAGTCCTGCGGCTATGGGTGAGTGAAGAAGTAGCAGGTGCGGATACACTGGAAGCTTTAGACACAGAGCTGCACGCAGGCAGCCCAGGGCATAGGGTCGCTCTCTACTGGACCGAAGCAGGAGTGGAGTTCGGCAGCCCCCTGGGTGTCTGAGAAGCCCTTTTTAGGACTCACTCCATGGCCTAAGGAAGGGGCTAGAAAAGGTGCCTTAAAAATAGCCTGTTCATCTTACCCTGTTCTGACTACCGCGGCAGGAGGGGATCCCATTTGTGCGGTCGAAATAACAAGAGCAGTACAAAGATGACATCTTTCACAATCGGTACATGGAGCGTGCGTACCCTTTTGGATAACAGTAGTATAGTAGGAATGGAATTAGCCTTATTTTTGGGGAGCCGGTGGGGAGACTGCATAATATTAATCACTCTAGGATGACGTCATAGCTCATGAATAAAATGCGGGGGAATAAATTATCTTTTTTGTTTTCCAACCTCATGGTTAAAATGCGGGGGAATAAAATTATCTCTTTTGTTTTCCAACCTCGTGAATAAAATGCGGATTGTTTAAGTTTTTGTTATGAAAAAGCTTTAACGGTCGTTTTTCTAAAATGGCACCAAATGCATTAATTACTCAAAACAACTATTGTTATATCCGGTTACAACCGGTTTTAAAGCTGACATCGTGTTTCTATTTTTATCTCGGGTAAGACGCTATAAAGCGAGCGAAGCCAAGCCGTTGTCGTTTCAGCTGCGAGAGCAAGCAACAGTTTACAAAGAAAGCATGGAACAGATTCTTAAAAGTTTCACTTCTTTCGACGAGCTGGATGAGTTTGTTGCCGCGAACGCGATACCAGAATGGTTGATCCCAGTCGCTCTGGAGCGTTTGGTGGACTTAAAAGTAAATGCTTTAGAGGTATGTTTAATTATTTTTTTAATCCGGTTGTTGTTTGACCGAAAGTGTTTGATATTTTCGCTTCATATTTCAGACGGTTCCTGAAGAAGTTCCAGATGAACTGATCCAGTCCGTGCAGGCAGAACCAACGTTGGACGATGAATTGGGGGTAATTTTTCCTTGTTGTTGCTTTGTTATGCCTTTTATTTTTCACTAAAAAGTTGTATTTTTATGTTGGTGTAGAACGTTTCAGACCGGAACTCCTTACACCCTGTCCCGAAGCAGAAGCGGAGATGGACGCTCTTCCTAGCATTGGAGATGCCATCCAGACTGGAACTGGAACTAAAAGACCTAACCAGGTAAGTATACGTATTATAAGGTTGTTTCAGTCAACTTATTTGTGAACAGGTTTTCATTAAGTTATGTTTTGATATATTTTATTTTATTGTTATTATCTACTGTCTTCAAGTTAAATTTTTTCTTTGGTTTCATTCTGCGAAACAATGAAACTGGAGAGATGCAGTACAACTACTCTTCCAGAAACAACAACTAAGCCTTCGACTCTCCCTTTCAGATCAGCAGTGCGGTGATCTCGAAAAAGTCCGTGACGCCCTCCAGAATCTCGACGTACTCGAATGAGTAAGGCAACAACGTCCCAACTCCAAATGGATTGTAAATCTTGTGACCAACGTGACTTTTTTCCTCACTAAAGTCCGAGGGCATCCGATTGGCCGAGGCAAAAATCTGCCACATTACCTTGTGGAAAACCGAGGGATTGTACCTCTACATTGCAACAAACAGACCGGCAAATCTTACAAAGATAACCTGTGTTTCTTCCGTGCTCTGGCCCTTCACAATGGATCTCATAAGAAGAATTTGGAGAGGGACGCCAAGCACTATTATGAAAGGTTAGTTTATTTTACTCTAACATTTCCTTGGCCAAATTAAGATCTTAAAATACTCGTAAAGTTTATGAACACTAATAATGTTAATGTTGGTGCTACCAATCACCCAAAGTTCGTATCTTGAGTAGTAAGTGGAAGTTCCTGTTCAATCATCCGTAAAAATCGTTGTCTATGAATAATAATTAGGTTCACTTTTTTGACCAAACCTGTCAAACACGAAACAATAGGGATTTAATTTTTTAATTGCTTCGTTTGTTTTGCTTATCTAGAATAAAGAACTGTGAACACTAATAATACGTTATAAGTGTATGTCTATGAATAATTTACTGCTACTAAAGGAACTAATTCTGTTATTTCTTTGATTTGATCAGATACCGTCAAAGTTCGGAACACCAAAAAAAATTCTATGGAGTCCAGCTAGAAGAGCTGTCCGATCTTGAGAAGCTCTTTGAGGTCAACATTTTTGTGTACAGTCTGGACTCAACTGCTGTTGACAGGGAGGAAGGAGACGATGAAAATGGGGATGAAGAAGAAGAAGAAAAACCTCAAATCACTGCCCGACTTCTGCGCCGTTCGCACTGCCATTACGCCAGCACTATGTACCTCAACCTCCACAAGACTCATCTCTCCTACATTACCGACATGAAGCAATATTCAAGATCGTTCGGTTGCTCCCGCTGTGGCAAGTACTGGAAGACTGGCTTTCGATTGAATCGCCACGAACGCACCTGCGAAGCTAAAATCAAGTACCAATTTCCTGGTGGAGCAAATAACGTTCCGAAAACCATCTTTGAACTGTTGGAGGATGAGGGAAAAGGAATGAAACTCAAGGAAAAGAACCAAAAATACGTCAGAAGGTCATAGAAACAAAATGTACAGAGGTCCCCAATCACTGAAAAATCATCCTCGCTGGACTCCGAAATGGATGAAATTTTGAAAAATAAGGAACTTCCAGACGACGTGAAACTCCAACGTTACAACCAAATCTTGGAGAGATACTTAAACTTTTATAGTCAGAAGAAAGAACAGCCGCTGCAAGTCAAAATAGAAAGTACTCTCCCACGAGCGCAAGATCAAGAAGAAACAACGAACGACACCAATAGTGCGATAGAACAAGACATCATAGACACCGTCCCAAAGACTCTGAAAGGCAAAGCGCAACTTCTCGTCAGTCAGATTAAGAGCAACAGAGACATATAATGCATTGGAATGACCATGGAGAGCTGCTTTATCATGGCAAGATTATTCCGTCTACGCACATAGTAGATCTCGTGCGTGACATTGTGAAAGGAAGAAAGAGCTTTGACCTATATTGGATGGCAGTTTTTCTCGCGTGGTTTGGCAAAGATTAACATACCACACGATTGGATTGGAAATGAACAACGCAAGGAAGTAATGCGCCAGTATAAAAACAGAATAGATGAAGAAATGCCTGAGCAGGAAGGAGAACCTATACGTTTTTTACCAACTCGCCCACCCTCAGTTTTAAGAACTCTCGAACGTAGCCAAAGATCTCGTAAAAAAAGACACACACCTCTCACCCGGGGCAAGTGGGAGACGATGTAAATGAGGAACAAGACTTTTCTTCCAAATACTTTCTTTTATTATTAAATCATTGTATCGTTTTACAAGATGCTAATAAAAACAGTTGATGTTGTAACATGCACGTTTTGGGAAACGAAACTTGTTTAGTTGTTCTCATACGAGAAACGGTAGAAAAGGGGAAATATCTGTTGACAAATTAAACTCATCTACGAAAGCGTCGTGTAGCTGCTTTTTATTAGAAAACGGGCGAATTATGGTTTTCATGGTATGTCCTCTACATCTAAGTGTTACATAAAACACACAGTATTGTCCACACACTCGAGAGTTCATGCTTTGTAACTCTCCATTGTTGAAAGTCCATTCTTGAGAGTTGTCTTGCAAAAATGTTTTAAAAAAAAGAATAAAAAAATTCTCCTTTCTTGTCTTTGCTAAAATAAAACGCCACCCAATGACTTCCTGCTTTACTGGCCGGGTCGACGTTAGCGATGTAAGCGCTCGGATAAACAGTCACTTTTGTGGATAAAACATCTGAAGGGAATACGACTCGGAGTTGTTGTTTTGTAATCTTGTCTTGTCCCACGGCTTCTCTTAGCTGAAAGGTGTTGGTGTTCATCTTTAGTCAGTGTAATCATAAAGAACGTTCCTTGACCGGTCGATTTCAAGCATTGAATCAAATTCAGCATACACAATGAGATTAACTGTCTGCTGAAGAGGCTTAGCAAACTGAATCTTAATTCGCAAGTTTCCTTCTTTTATAAGGTTAAAAGTGACTCCATCCGATAAACCTGGAGCCAGGTTAAAACACAAGAGCGTGTAACCATCAGCATAATCTTCACGTGAGATTTGATTCCCGTGATCAGCTTACATCATTCCCGAGCCGGTGAAAAGGGACTGGTACCCCATGATGAGACCCTGACCCCCAGTCCCACTGAACTTTAACTGTAGGGGTTTCTGTGGAACTGAGTCCCCGTTGTAAAGCACAACAGGGTAACGTAGGTCGTAATGTTTGAAATTGTACGGGGATTTAGTGTAAGACCCGTTGTACGCATCGCTGTCCACCATGGCGATAACCAGACGGTCTGGTATTCTCCCATTGAAAACATTATCTTTAGCTACATCAAAGCTTCCAGAGGCCACACTAAAGACCTTAACATCTGTTCTTCGAACTGGGTACTTTGCTGGTGCTGTCTTCAACTTTTCAACTAGAGCTAAAGCAACTGAAGGATTGGGCTTTACTTTGCGTATGAAAACAACGGCGTCTTCAACGACGACTTTATAGTTCGGGTTTGCTTCCCCCGACATCAAACAGAACGCCGCGTTGGCCCGCGAGAACTTGAGTCTGAGCCTTACCTTGTTGAGGATATATCGACCTTGGAAAAACAAGTCTGCATGAATAGGCCCAGCAAGTTCAATGCTTTTGCTTTTGTTTGAGTGTTTGTGAGGAGAGATAAGTCCACTATTACCACCTGCATCCGCTGCCATGGTGGGATTGTTCACATCCACTGCGCCTGGTGTGTCTTTGTAAAACAATTCGCTGGTCAAACGTGTTGTCTTGTCTCCGTTTCCATAATTCAGCAGGGTAAAGGCTCTATGTGGGTAAGTTTTGGACCCCGATGAAACCAGTTTGTCTTGTAAAGTCACATCTACTTTACTGAACAAAGAGTGAAGAAAGAGGTTGACTGGGGCCACCTTCTTGTCCGGCACTGCCGAGCCATCTGGAGCCACTATTTTTGCTTTTACATACATCCAAGATCTCGCCAAATCAAGATATTCGCAGCTTCCGTCAATGACAAATTCAATAGGACCACTGTCTGTTATACTCGATACTGGATGAACATCTTGCCATTTACCGCGTTCTTCAGATGTTTGAATGGCGGGTACAGTGAATAAATCTAAACTGTTACCCATGCTTTCTGGAGACTCGTGGTGTACAAACGCCATGTTCTTATTTCTTTCCTTTCTTTGTTTTCTTGGACAGCAATTCGTATTCTTTCTTTTGTCGGGTGAGAGATGTTCCTGTTCGCTTGGCTGAAGGGCAACTGGCTGGATTGGATGTTGAACGCCTTGTTATACCTACTCCTCTCCTCATACTTGTATCACCGCTAAATGTAATAACAACGCTAAATGAAATACTAACCCTATATTAAATAAAAATCAACACTAAATGAAATACCAACCCTAAATGAAATAAAAATCAACGCTAAATGAAATAAATGACTCACCCTAAATGAAATAAC
>JANVCF010025455.1:0-11865 GCA_025388745.1 Hydrozoanthus gracilis
AGGACTTGACATTGGGTTACATTCGTTATCCGCTACAATCTTTGGGCCCAAGACTAATATTCGTCTCATGCTTCATTCAAAACCTTAGGTCAACATATGAAGCTCACGTGATTTCACAGGAGCCCCAAACTGAATGATCTCTCAACACAAGGGGATACCCCCTTCCCCCAACGAAATTACTATTGCAAAAGAAAACATTGAGTCAAATATGAGTAATGTAGAGCATAATAAGGTTAAAAATGACAAAAGCAAAAATAATAAGAGTAACGTAGAGAAAAGTAAAGTGGAAAAAAGTAAAGTAGAATAACGTAATATAAATAAAACTAAAGTAGCATCTAGTGTGGTTGGCGCCAACCCAAAAAATAAGAATAAAGGACAGTCAAAAAATGATTTAAGTATTACACCCCCCCCCCTACTTCGTCTCCTGTAGAGCAGGATGGTGGTGAGCGGCGTCAAGTGGCCAGGGCCACTAAGCGTAAGAGCCCTGGTACGGGAAATCGTGGCCCGTCCAAAATAAAGCCCCCCCTCTTGGGAGCAGGTCGTGGTCTTGGGCGTGGCATTAGTCGCACACATGATTCAGATTAACAGTCTCTTATTCTTTCTTCTGATGGTGCTTTTCTGCCTTACCTTAAACTGTAATGGCTTACGTAGTGAAAGTAAGCGCAGAGGCCTCTTAAATTGGATTTTGCGCCTAGCGCCAGTCTTTTTATGTATCCAAGAGACTCATGCCGTTTCTAATGAAGAACTTTCCTCCTGGCTAGCTTCTTATGGTACTTTATTGTCCGCATCTCACAATACCCATAAAAGTGCGGGTGTAGTGATCAGAAATGTTTGACCCTTTCTTTGTTTTACTCTTTTGCCCGGAAAGTGGTGTGAGACAAGGTCGCCCTCTATGCCCGTTGCTGTATTGCATTGGAGCAGAGGTTCTCAGCCAAAGCATTCGCTCTGACGAAAATATTCAGGGTTTTAAAACTCCTAATCCCACTTTCGAGGCGAAATTCAGTCATTATGCGGACGATCTAACACTCCTGCTTTGTGACTCATATTCGGTACAACGTGCTTTCATGCTGGTTAATATTTACGAACGGGTTTCCGGTTTTAAACTGAACTCTGACAAGAGTGAAGGTTTATGGATTGGAGTGACACGTGGCTCGCACGAGCGACCGGTGAATATTAACTGGCAGACACACGCAAAGTTAAAATCCTCGGGGTATGGTTCGGCTACGGCGACCTAAGCCCCGACAACTGGCTTTCACAAGTCGAAAAACTTGAGAAAAAGCTTAAACTCTGGCGTAGCCGGGCGCTTTCACTCAAGGGTAAAACCCTGATTATCAACACACTAGCATTGTCGGGACTCTGGTACATAGCCAGTGTGCTGCCTATGCCAGAAACCATAATCACCAGAGTGAATAAAGCCCTGTGGGAGTTTTTTTGGTCTGGCAAAATAGAACAGGTACAACAGGCAGTCCTCATCCGACCCATAGCTGAAGGGGGCCTGGGGGTGTCCCATCTGCCCTCCAAAGCTATGGCCCTTCGGTTACGGGGACTTACACAGATTGCGGTGAAGTTAACTCTGTAACTTTTCGGAGTGCCACGGATGGGTACAAGAGTGGGGATAGGATTTTGACAATGGTTTTAAAGAAAACCATCCCAAGGCATTTACGTGTGGGTGGCTACTATGCCACTATTTTTTACAGTGGCCAACAACCTTTTTGCGAGATCTGTATAGCGGATCATTTTGCATCCAAATGCCCCCTACAAGGAAAGTGTAGAATTTGTCGGGAAGATGGGCGTTTTGCCCATGACTGTTTTCAGCGTTCTGAGCTGAGGTGTCATATGGCAGGTCACGTTTGCTTAGACAGTCCCCTCGAAGATCTTGAGATTTCCTCCTAAGGGGAAGCCTCCTCAACTTTGGGTAACTGGTAATTGGGTAACTGTCGGGTCTTGGGATGATGCGGAGCAGGTGGATGAGGTACCTGAGGAAATGAAGGAAATTGTCGAGACTGCTGAGTCTTCTAATGTGGAAGCTCCCCCCTCTATTGAAAGTGACATAGTAAGTCAAAATAATGTGTTACATGTAAGTAAAAACGAAATAGATAAAATTAATAAAAGTGACATACGAAAAAATAATAAAAGTAAAGCAGAAAAAACTAATTAGCCTCTACTGTAGTTGGCGCCCACTCAAAAAATGCAAGTAATGTACAGTCCAAATTAAATTATAGTGACAAGGCGTCGAGTGGCCAGAGCCAGTAAGGGTAAGAACCCTCGTGTGGTCAATCGTGGCCCATCCAAAATGAAAAAATGGCAACAGCAGAGGAACTCTTTTTCTTCATTACTTATGTGGTGGTATGCCAGGGAACTGGACCTCGGGGAAAACCGCCATGCATCACAATTTTTGGGACCGAGGCTTATCTTTGTCTCATATTTTATTTCCATCGAAGTCACGGATCGCGTGATCTGTGACATTCTGAAACCATATGGGGACCCCGATCAGAGTCAGAAGGCTTCGATAGAAAGAGGAACCAGGAGAGTAACTGTCAGGTTCTCTCCTTCAAGGCCCTGAAAAAGCCTTTGTCCTCGCGGTTCTCTTTTCAGGGCATTTCCGTAGGCTTCAAAAATACACGGGCCAACCAAGGACATGCTTGCGTTGTGCATCGCTTGAACACGTGGTGGCACATTGCCCTCTAAAGAGAGCCGCCAGTATCTTTTTTTATCCACCATAATTGTATTTTTAGTTTTTGTTTTTTATTTATAGTTATTGAACAATAGCTTTTTTCCCTTTGTTATTAAGTAAGTATATAACCAAGTAATCGTTCTTAGCTAGTTTCATAGCACAGAGAATGTTGTTATAATACAAGAACACTGATGAAGGTTGAAAGACCGAAATATTTGTTTTAAAGTAATAAAGGGATTAGAGAAGTTGGAAGGCTGCGTCCACAATTTATACAAATATCGATTTATCTGACGTCACAAGCAAGTTCGTATCTTCCAAGATCATCCTTGTCTGATGTCTTGTAGGAAAGCCAGCAATTTTACACTCCTAGGGCTGGGCGCTTTTACCTGTTACTAAGCTGCACAAGAAGGGATGCCCTGGTCGACCTGTGATTTCCGGGTGTGGCACATGCACAGAGAGGATTTCGAAGTTTGTGGACCATTATATTAAACCTCTGGTTTCTACGATACCGTCATATATTAAAGACAAAACATTTTTTACAAAGACAGGGCACATTGAGACAGTTGCCAGAAGGGACAATTTTCGTAACAGCGGACGTAGTAGGATTGTATCCCCACATACCGCATGAGGAAGGACTTGCTGCATTAAAAGAAAGTTTAACTCTGCACTGCCGAAATTTTTACCAACAGTTGACCTGGTCAAACTTGCGAGAATAGTTTTAGAGACAGAGCTTAGAGAAAAAGAAGCTAGATGGGCTTATAGACTTAATACCATTAGCCCAGATGGTTTGATTGTAGAAGAAAATGTTTACATTTAACCTAAGACGTTTTTCGCTTTTTTGGTCAACACTTAAATTGGATTATAAGATTTTTATATTAGAATATTAGCACGCGCTTTATAATGTTTACATCACGCGCATGTTGCGCATACGTTTCAAACAACTTTTAAATTTAACAGTTTTTTAACGGCCCATAAGTTGTCCTGATGAAGACTTTTGTAATAAAGTCGAAAATTTGGCAAAGGAACATTTGTGTTTTAGCCAGTCTATTTTTTATCTATCTATCTATCTATATATATATATATGTACAAATAAGCAAAATAAAAAAGGCTCAGGGATTCATTTGTGACTCTGAGTTTCGCGCACAGGCGCTCATCAGACAGATTTATTCAACTAAAAGCATGCCGTCCTATATGAGCACTATATAAAACGGCAGACTTTCTCGTAACTCAAATATATACATATATGTAAAAGTATTAAAAAAATTATTTACCAGGCCACTGTGACAACACCAACCAACCAATGTAATGAGCACTATATGGAGGCTCACATATATTACATTATTTTGAAATATTAACTATTGCACAATTCTTGGTCGTTTTTTTTATTGATTTATGTTTAGAGCTAGTTATTAATTTTGTAAGAGTAACTGACTATATTAGGGCGTCGTTTAGTCAAACCAGTTTAGTTTTTTTCCGTACCTCTGCGTGGAAAGTCCATTAAAGGAAATAAGAAGTTTAAAGTTGTCTTTTCAAGTATTACAAGCAGGAACCGATGTTTTACGTTCGAACATCGCTCAGATTAAATCGCTTTTAAAATCACCTATTGAATCTCCGCGATTGCGCCTTAACTTTCTGCGGCCAGTAAAGCTCAATTCCGCACCTCGCGTGCCTTAATTGACACTCGCCCGGATTATCGGCCCGGGATGTGACAGCAAAACATCGTAGCCCCGAGTTTCGTCAATTTTTATTGTTTGTTGAACATTGACACTTTGAACTGTGCTTTCGTTTAATGTTTAAAGAATAAGCATTGTATCAGCACCAGACGTTTCTGGTTTATTTGAAGAAGAGAGTGTACGTGCCGCTCGTTCGGAAATCCAATTAGAATGTTCAACGCTTCGTAAACAGAAGAAATTAACCGAGAAAGGAAAGGCTTTCCAATAGGGGATAAAATCAAAGGATAGAGACACAGCATCAAGAAATCTGAGAATGAAATTAAAACAAATTAAATTAATGAGCAATGATCCGAAAGCGAATTTTGAAGCCCTTGAAGATGAAAGAAATTAATTAGATTGTCTGAAAGAAAGGCTTAACGAGGCATACTTCGCTTATGAAAATGTTCTGGAAGATAGTCCTGAAAGAAATGAGTCATACCAGTGGTTTGACACTGGAGATAGAAAATATGTCGAGCAAAGGACGAGGCTATGCGAAGCCTTACAGCGGCTCGAAAAGGGTTCGCAAATTTCCGATGGCGCCTCCTCTGTCTCATCTAGAGAATATGTCGAGCAAAGGACGAGGCTGGTTAGCCTAGTTGGTAAGGTGCCAGTCTTTCGTGCGGGAGGCCCGGATTCGATTCCCGGTGCCGGACCTTCACTCAGGGTGTTAAAACACGTCTTCCCGGATAAGGACGTTAAACCGTAGGCCCAGTCTCTCTATGTCCTATCGAGGGACTTAAAGGAACCCACAACACTTGTTGACAAAGAGAAGGGTGATCCCGGTGTTGTGGTCTGTCTCTTCTACTAGCTGAGGGCAACTCTTACGAAAATAGTTGTGAGCCGTGTAGAGCGGACTGTCTAAGACCCTCAATACCAGAGTCAACTGTAAACTATTGTTAAGCGCTATGGAAAGGCGCTATATAAATTCCAACTATTATTATTATTATTATTATCTAGCTATAAGTAAAAATTATCGCGTAAAAGCCCAAAGGCGAAATCGAACGTGTCCTCCATGCGCTCGATCTCCCTCGCGAAGGCAGACGCTGCCGCAAAAGCCAAGATTGAAATGTAGTATCTAGAAAGGGAAAACGAGCTTAAAAAATTGCTGCTTCAGAAGGAATATGATTTGGCAATAGCCGAGGAAAAGGCATTAAAAAAATTCTGGTCGAGGAGGAAGTCGACGAAGGTGATGACAAATTAGAAAATGAGATAAGCTCCTAAGCATGTGTTGACGTCAAAACAAAACACTTTGCTCCACAGCTATATAGTCCCTTTTCCAACACTCAAGTCCCAGACTCGTCAAGCAACCTGAATTACGCCTTAAGTCAACTGATTAATCTACAGGCCCAACAAATACAGCTGAGTTCAATACTCGTTTCACAACAGGGAGTGATCCATCTCCCGATCAAAGAGCCACCCTTGTTCTCAGGCAACACATTTGAATATCCGGCCTTTGTCGCCGCTTTTGACAATAAAGATCGATTGTTTTTCTTAGAAAAATACACCGCAGGCAAGGCCAAGGAAATCGTTTGTGTTTTCCTGGCAACAGGCTCTGAATCGGCACTTAGACAAGTGCGAAAGCTCCTGGACCAGCACTTTGGGAATCCTGTTATCGTAACCGAAGATTATAAAATCAACTCGAGGGCTGGAAAATATCAAAAACGGTGATAGCAAGGCCCTACAGGAGTTTTCGGACTTCCTCGTGTGCTGTGAGGAAGCTATGACGTCGGTTCAAGCCATGGCCGAACTTGATTCGACCAAGATCCTTCAATCAATGACGGCCAAGCCCCCCTCCTATTTAGGCGTTTAAAATTACTACCAAGACTGACCTAAGAACATATAAACCTGAACTCATATTCAGTTATGAGAGTAAACTTGGCTGCTCAAGTGCTGAGTACACCAGTAGCTTCCGTTCTGCATGCATTTGGTCCCCCGAGGCTGAAGCTACTGAAAAACTTTGTGATGGTTGATAAGATTTTTGATTTTCTCAATGTGAGAAGTACCACAGAGCATCAGAAAAAACAAAAGCCATTCCTTGCTCCCTACACATCAATGGATGGCTCAAGATATACAATGTTTCGACATCATTAGAGGGGGGCTTGAAAATGGATAGTCTCTTGAGGAAGGAATATAAAATATCATATCTCATCATCCCTTCCCTTTCTTCCACTCTGGTTCACTCCACACCCATCCACGATCACGTGCACCAAAATACTTCTACCCCGATTTATCCCCCCTTCCGCCCATCATTCCACCTCATACCGTACATTTTTCTCCCCACACTACCCATACACACGTTGTCACCCACTTTCATGTTTTCACCCATACACAAGTTGTTCCTACCACATCTTCCATCCTCACTTTACCCATGCAGACGGCTCCTCCACCATCCCTACGTATATACACACTTCACCATGCACCTCCACAGGATCCGCTACACCTTCATAAGAGGAATTAGTTTCCGACTTACGTGCCTTACATGCACAAAGCCACACCCATCTTACTCATGCAGATACTCTGAAACTCCACATACACATACAACACTCATACCCCTGAGTGTTCTTTGCTAAGCTTTTTTTCTGATTACAAAGCTTTCATTTTTTATTTTCTCCGTACAAGTTTTTTATTTTTCTTTCTACATACGTTTAAACCCACAACTTTTCGTTTTTCAGCTGTCCACGGGGTGCATTTTATCCATTGGTTACTAAATCTTTTTTACATAATATATAGTTTTTAATTAAGTTCTCTAGTCATTACTGATTGTTTCATTTGTTATCATTATTATTTTAATTTTTTTTCTTCTCCCAGTAGTTATACTCCCTTTTCTCGAGCTAACTGTTTTAATTATCATTTATTTACCTCAAATCCCTGACTTCGTTTGGCAGCTATTTGGCTAAACTTCTAAATTGTAAAATGTCCTCCAAAAGCTGCACTTACTTCGTTGACCGTGATGTCGGTGCGGCGCTTGTCTCTACAGGTGTCCGCATGCTGAACTCAAATGACCCGTTTGTCAGTGAGGTAGTAAGTGCTAGCCTACGCGATGCCTGTGCCAAGCGCAGTTGGGTTTCACTTCCCCCAGATCCGGGCGAAGCTATTCGAGGGGACTTCTTGTTGGGTCAAGGTGCGCAACCCCAAGCGTAACCTTGGCGATCTCATCTCTGAGGGCGCCAGCCGTCGTTGTTGAGGGTTTGAGTGACTTCCTCGACTCCATTGATTCTACAGAAAGCCCTCCATTATTTTCAGAAGTAGTGGCTATGAGCTTCTTGGAGTCTGACTGTAGCTTTATCTGCCAACTGTCGAGAGCGAGGGACTCTCGCTCTCCCGTCACAAGTTTCACTATTGTACGAAACGAGAGGTCATTTCCGTCAAGATAGACGCTAAATGGAGTCCTTAAAAATTCTACCAGTTAATGTTAACGGTTTGAGCGAGGCTGGTAAGCGTTCCTCTGTTTTTAATTTTTTGCAATCTTTGAATTTTGATGTTTTTTTGTTACAAAAAACACATAAATTTTGTCATTTTAATGAATCGGATGGTGTCTCCTTTTTTGCCCCTGGTTCTGAATCTAGCTGTGGTGTTGTGATTCTCTTTGGACCTCATTTTCAGCTAAAATTTTAGATAAAAAACAAGACAATAACGGTAGAATTTTAAGTTTGAAATTATCTTTTAAAAACCAAATTTTTATTTTAACTTTTATTTCAATTTTTATTTATTATTACTTTAATGAATATTTACGCTCCTAATATTCCGTCGCCACGTAAAACTTTTTTCTCTAATTTACATAGTTATTTTTTCCGTAGTACCAAGATTGCTATTGGAGATGACTTTAATTGACCAGTTAAGATAAAAATGGAGGAAATTTGGATAACGGACTTGCTGGCAGTATGGAAATTCGATCATTGGTGAAATATTTTAATTTAGTTGATGTTTGGCGCTCTAAAAATCCTGACCTTTCTGAGCGCTGTTCGTCTAGGGTGTTATTCGTTTGTGGGCCTTTCGTGTGTGTCACGTGTCCTGACTGTTCATAGCCTTGTGACCCCTAGGACCCAGTTCCACTCAACAGGTGGTCCTGGTGAGGGTATTTCACACTGCTTCCTGACAGTTGATTCTTGCAAGCTTTCCAATGTCTGGTGCTGACCCCGCCGAGACTGCCCCGGACCAGTCCTCCCCTCCTGGGGCCCCGGGGCCCCCGCGCCCCGGTGATTCCCCCAGACCTCCTAGTGGACCTTCTTTTGCCTCTGTTGTATCAGGTTCTACGCCTGATATTCCTTTCTTCCCAGTTCATTTGAGCCGGGAAAACACTCTCATTGTTAAAGTTTACCCAGGGTTCTGTGCCGGGGCCTCCTTTACCTGGGAGCGGTTTCTTAGCGCTCTTTTCATGCTAGTTTCTCCGTCCTCTGTTTCCGGTGTACAGCTTTGCCTCGGATCTAATTTTCGCGTGAATTTCCTTCTTCACGGCCTCTCCTCCGATGGGACTTTCTTCCCTGTCTTCGGGGCAGTGCACCGTTCTTCCAGGGTGACCCTAAACCCGCCTCCCTGTGGAGGTTATAACGGTCACAATTTTGGCCACCCTCTTGTCATTTGGCTCCATCGAAGCCATTCGTTGGGAGACTTATGCCTCCCACCCTTCTATTCTTACGTGGGTCGTGAACCTCATCATGGACCTTCGTAAACTTATACCGGCTTTCCTTCGCTTCGGTGATTTCCAAGTGGGTGCTTCCTACTGGGGTCAGCCGAAGCAATGCCGCATCTGTGCCCGTAGAGGTCATGTGGCCGACAAATGCTCTTTTAAGGGCACCTGCATCATTTGTGGAGCCAACGGCCGCAGTTCTGTTTCTTCAGCTTTGTCAGATAATGTAAAATTCGATATGTTGACAAAACACTTTAAACCTACAGAAAGCTATAAATTCCCAAAGATCTAGATGCAGGGTAAAAAGCAATCTTTATTATAAAGAGTCATGACAGCAAAGAGTGCCACATTGAATCCTCATTGAGGGCAGAGAGCCCACGAAAACAATCGACTCTGATAAACAACAGCAGATCGGCAATAATTAAGAAAAATCGGAAAAAGCTCTCTAGCATTGTTTCTTGTTCAATGTTTTGGGGAAAACAGAATATTACACTCCGAGGACATACAGAGAACTCACAAGATGCGGGTATAACTCCTGGTAATTTCCTCGCTCTTCTCAAGTTTTGAGCAGATGCAGGAGACGAGATACTTGCTACACATTTGCAGAGTCCAAAATGAAATCGTAAGTGTTATAGGAGAGAAAATACGTGCAAACATTGTGAGCAAAATACCAGAAAATGCTCCCTTTTTCCCGTATTGGCTGACGAGGTAACAAGCGTGTCAAACAAAGAACAACTGTCGCTGGCAATCTGTTGTATAGATAACGAAGGCATTATCCAAGAAGAGTTTTTTCCCTTCAAAATTTGCGAATGATTTACTGGAGCATCACTCTCTAATGTAATACTGGAAACCTTACCATAGTGGAACTTAGATATTTTGAATTGCAGTGGACGCGGTGCATAGATCCGCTCTCTAGCTCGCTGGATAGAGCAAGGGGAGGTTTCCTTCTCGTACTTCTTCTGGTTGGAGAAGGGGCATAACGCTAAGAATTTCATCTCTGCTATCAGCAATCCTTCCGGTTGTACTAAAAACTCACTTCCCGACATCGTTGATGTCTGGACGTCCTTCTACGAGGACCTGTTCACTGCTGTTTCTGTCGATGCGGGCATCCAGGACCAGTTGTTGGACAACCTTCATCTTACACTCTCGCCAGAAGAGACTGACTCTTGTGAAGGTTTTTGAAGAGTGCTTGCTCGCTCTGAAAGGGATGGCCCGCAACAAGATGTCCGGGTTCAATCGCTTCCCGGCCGAGTTTTATCTCTCTTTTTGGGACATTCTAAGTAGGGACCTTGTCGAAGTCCTCAACTCATGTTATTTGGCCAACTCAATTTTTGTCTCGCATAGACGCGACCTCATCTTACTGTTGTTCAAGAAGAACGATTGCCTGGACTAACGCCAAATTATGTATATTAAACAACTGTAAACTTTTAGCTCATTTTGTTTTCTTGTCTATGGTTTTCATCTTTTTTCCTTCCACCAATCTTTCTTATTTGTCTTTTTGTTGTACCGACAGAACCTTTATTTAATTTATTTAAATTACTGGATGATTATGGTTGCCTGGCTAGTTTAGCTTTTATGGTTTTCCAGGCAACCAGCACTTATCTCATATTATAAGTAATTCAAAATATATGTAAATCTGTTAAACTTAAAGGTTGTTGTTGTCTTCCTGTTCTCGGGTCTGTCATCGGGCCCGGAGATGTCGAGCATCTCATTTGGGATGTTCAGCTCCCCGAACGCTCTTCCATTTTTGATGCCTTCTACTCATCCGTCCTGTTCTCATGGCAAGCTCTTGGGGGCAGGGCATCCCCAGATCCTTCAGACCTGCGGGTTTGTTCCTCCTCCGACACCGAAGCTTGCCCCTCACGGTTGCTCGCGCATACTGTTTCCTTTTGGAAGATAAATGCGTGCCCTCCTCTTGTGTGGCTCATTTTGAGCCAACTTTTGGGGCTCTGTACTGGTCTTGCACCTGGCAACAGGTGCACCTCTTCCCCCTTGACCATCCTGCCACTGAGGTGGCTTGGAAAGTGCCTCATGGGGTTCTACCTCTCGCTGCACGTCTGGCCGACTGGGACGTGGATGTTGACCCATCCTGCTTCTGTGGCCATCCTCGCGAGGACGTACCTCATCTCTTCTTCTCCTGCCCTTTGGTAGATGGCTTGTTAGCCTGGCTCCAGGCTCACCTGATTCGTTCCGTTCCTGACTTCTCTGGCTTAGAGATGCGCCATATGCTCTTTCGGTTTTAGACCTGATAAGCGCCGAGCAATACCCTCCGTAGACATCCTCTTCATCCATCTCGTGAAGCATCGGGTCTGGCTTGCAGGAACCTTTCGTTTCCGTGACAAGTTTCCGTGTTTAGGTCGCCGGGACTCAAGTGCCGTGAGGACGTGCTGTTGGCAGTGAAGACTCGCAAGTTCCTTTGACGTTTCAAGTTCCGTTTTCAAGTTCTGGTGGGTGCATGTTTCCCCGATCTTCCAAGTTTTTTTTGGTTCATGCATTAATGCGTGGAGGAAGAATGTGTTTCAACCAAGAAAGAATTCGCTAACAGTGGTAGGGGATGTTAGTACACACGGATAATCTAGCCAGAGCCTTCAAAGATGCCCGCAGTGAAACTCGCTGGGATCATTTACCATTGTTTGTACAAAGTTGGCAATGAAGGACAAGACCGTTCTACTTAGCGAAAGATTTTGAAGGAAGGCGGCCTCCGCTAATCATTCAAGATATTGAATTTCTAATTTCCTTTATAACAATTTTTGGTTATCGGAATATATGAGGGTTATTGGCAGAGATAAAGAATAGTATTCGCCACATCCGAATGAGAGTTAAAGCTTGCTGTCGCGTCCCGTCTTTCCTAC
>JANVCF010025566.1:0-25749 GCA_025388745.1 Hydrozoanthus gracilis
CCTTACCCGGGACTACCCTCTTCTTCACCCTTATATCCTTACCCGGGATTACCCTACTCTTCACCCTTGCATCCTTACCCAGGATTACCCTACTCTTCACCCTTATATCCTTACCCGGGACTACCCTCTTCTTCACCCTTATATCCTTACCCGGGATTACCCTACTCTTCACCCTTGCATCCTTATCCGGGATTACCCTAATCTTCATCCTTGCATCCTTACCCGGGATTACCCTACTCTTCACCCTTATATCCTTACCCTGGATTACTTTACTCTTCTCCCCTATTCTTACCCTCGATTACCCTACTTTTTACCCTTATCCTTACCCGGTATTACCCTAACCTTTTCGACAAATGCAAAGGGTTCTTACGTGTCCCTCGATAGGAGATTGTGATACTTATTCTCCATTTAACGTTCTTATCCGAGAGGACCCGGGCCTCCCGTACGGCTGACAAGACTAGTGTCTTACCAAGAGTTCAATCAAAATATGTCAGCCTATGTTTTAAAATGAACTAGCAGGCCGTGAAAATAAAAAGTAACGTTTTAAAATTATGTTTTTTAACCTAAAGCCTTGATTAAATCTTATTATGTGCCATTTGAACGAGGTAACGCCGCACGCCCCCAACTGCCGGCCCTTTACTTCCAAGTCACACATAATTTTATTTCCTAAAAATTTTTCTTAAAAACCGTGTCTGCGTTTTTTTTTTCTTTGTTGTTCAAAAGTTATGAGATTTTACTTTTTTAGAGTGAAAATGCTGTAAAGTTCTAACTTGCTGCACAAAAAATGCGCTAGAGTACATAAAAAAGAAATTAAGAAAAAATTCCCATCTTTGGTGACCAATCTATTCGGCTAAATTTCGTGCGATTTCGACTAATAACTCGGCGGCAATAACGTTTCAAAGTTGGCGGCTTTACTACAACATAGCGTTTGAGAAAACTACGATTTGAAGCAAAGGATTTCCTTCCGCGTTTCACTATAGCAATACCAAAAATCTACGACACGCTCGGTGATTACGTAATGGAAAAAGTTTTGGACAAACATGGATTTGTGTAGTTGTGCTGAATCTTCAAAACCTACTGAGGGCAGAACTAAAATATCTTTCCCGTTTGTTTAAAGCAGGTTGTAACAGGAAAATTTGAAAATGGGCTACTTAAGAAAAGAAAAAACCCGCTATTTACGGCAACAGAATAAAACGTTAGACTAATGTCACAACTGACGAGCCTACCCGGTACCCTTGCTCCAATGTACTGCACCAGCTAACTCGAAGATGCTTGCAATAACACACGCTTGTCGCAACGTCAACTGAACCTTCGCCCCAACCGAGGTTCCTGAAATGAATTGGCAACGTCGTTAGCTCCGATACGAAAAGCTAGTACAAAGACGACAAGAAACTTAACCACGACAATCCAGATTAAGTCACTGTTCAAAGGCTCAATCATTTTAGGCTCGCCTTGGTTCGCGGCTTTGAACCTGTTGTTGGCAGTTGGAGTTTTCAGTGAGGTAAAAACCAAGTCCACAGCATCACTGCAAGGCAGCTTTCCTCACAGACAAGTGATACACCTCTTGACGTCTTGCCAACGCCCTCGAGTAAAACCCGGGAGTTGACTTGTCTAAAAATGACACATGAAATGTTGAAAGCCCAGAAGGGTCAAAGACAATTTTTTTTTTATCAAAGCTGTCTATATCCCACCATATCCGGCCACACGGAAAATAAGTATAAAACATTGTTCATAAAAATAATTTTGCGAAATCAGTTGAAAAGAATGGACTGAATATATTGGGAATTTGTCTTCTAAATTTACCGAACTGTTTCGATTTTTATTTTGGGGACTTTTCCGATTGTTATCTCCACTCTTTTCGCCCCGACGGACTGAATTAAACAATTACAGACATAAACTGTCGATGCCAGTGCAGGAATCAGTAAAAAAAAATACAAAACAGTTACTGTTCAGCAGCAGGATTCTAAATACTATAGAATATAGTATAATATAATATACAACGAACGATTTTATTACACTTTAGAGCTACGATTTACAAAAGTTTAGCCTGCGAACAGGCTCTCCTGCACCTATCACTGCAGGAGAGCCTGTCTTAACTCGGTTGGCGTTCAAGTATCGGTCATGGTGTGGTCACGTGTCCATGTGTCGCAGGCTGAGCCCACGCTCTCCTTGACTTTAGTACCCATTCTCTCGGGTTTTTCATGCCTAGCGCCAAAATACTGGGAAACGAAAGTGATTTCTTGGAAATTTACGACATTTACGGTAACTGTTTCGCAATGGGAGAAGTTTTTTTCAATGTGACGCATTATCCTCGACGTGGTTGAATGTTCTGTCGTCCATACGAAGATTTGCAGTGAGGCTGTTTGGGAAACTATGAAGTTCATGCAAAGCAAGTCTGGTAAGTGAATAAAATGTTCTGCAAGGCGGCACATGCAAGAGGCTGTTTATATCTTTTAAAAGTTCTTAGTTATTCTTCAAGATACGAAACTAGTAAGTTTAACCGTTATGTTAAGCTGTTACCGTTTAGTCGCGGTCTTTTCCTTTTTGCTGAAAAGCAAAGTTTGTAAGGTTCCACATTTTGATTGCTCTTTTTTGTACAATATCAACGAGTAGAGACTACGTATATACACTGCTTTGCAGAGGTTTCGCTGTTTTCTCTCCTCCTTCTCGTTAGAGGAGAGAAAATAGCGAAACCTTTGCCAAGCAGGTTAAGTAGAGATTGGTAAAGAGTAGAAACACGCAACTCAACAGCATCGATTTCCTCTTTTTTCAGTTTTCCATGTGAAATGCACTGTGATAGCAAGTTGGAAAACAACATTTGATAACAGACATGCCTTGGTCAAAGGTCGATTTCATTTCATTAGGGGCGTCATAAAATCGATTTCGACGGCTTAGCGTTCATTTGAGGTTAAGGGCTTACCCTATCCCCCTTTCCTTTAAGTACATCAATTATCGTTTTTGTGTTTTATAAGCTCCATAATACAGGGGAATTATTCAAGGCATTTTTGCAGTACTAATTTGAAACAGTTATGAATGATCACAGGTATATGTTATGAAAAACAGTGAAATTCTGAACAAAGCAATGACTATCATACCTTGTTAAAGCTCAATTACCTCCAAATTCAGAATGAAGCTTTTTGCAGTGAATCCTGGCATTATCAACCTTTCAGTGACCATCGATATCAATTGATCAATTGATATCGGAAGTCAGGGATCACTTGATTGCTCAAAAGTTTATGACCATCGAGTGATATTGGACACTGATGTCCATCTATCAATTGACTTTCGTTAACGAAGATTGAGTGGTATCATTGGACATCAACTGCTTCTATTTTCTGCGTACTGCATTTTTGACCCTGTGTTCATCGTTCTTTGTTGTTGTTATTGTTATAGTGTGTTCACAGTTCTCAGCACAAATACAAAAAATCCAAAAATGAACAGTTCATATGTTGTCGGTCAGCCGTCTGGTCAATGTCACTTAAGTGTCAACAATTTACCAATAGCGGAAGATGTTATGACTTGTTTGGCTGTTTGATTGAATTTTGTTTAAAGGGAATCTCTAAAGTGCTCCCTGGAAAATGTGATCTGCACCACAAAAACTACCTTTTTACAAGTCTTGTTCTATTTGCGGTATTCAATTTTCAACAATATCAATAAAAAGTCAACTTCCTCAATTGAAAGTCCAATCGCTGGAAGTGACATACAGTAGATGTGAGAGTTTGGTGCTACAATTCTTGCTTGCAAGACACTTTCAACTGTTTTTAATTATGGTTCATCGATGTTGGGCTAATGGTTGCTCTCGAAAAAACTGTGAAATGTAGATTTTGTAGCCTGCACTCATGGCCATCAATTTTGTGCACTCGAGTTCTCGCTATGTCATAGTCACATGTATGTATCATTGAAGAAGCAACACTTTGGATTGAGAAAAATGGCAGAATTCTGCTTTTTAGTTGCATTATTTTTTTTTTAATTTTTGAGTTTTTGTGTGGCTGTTTTTGCACATTTTACCAACACATTAGAGCACAGACAACATTTTAACCAAATACTGATGTGACGTTGAAGGATTCCCTTTAAAGTATGCAATTTCTGATCATTGAAAGGAACAAATTATTTGTTTGAAGACTCAAGTGTGTGCTGTTTAAACCTATCAATAAAATTGATAGCCATTGATGACATCTGGGAAAAAATTGTGATTATCAATAGATCATAGATGGACCATTATCTATTGATTCAATTAACTAATAGCCAACAGTTGAGGCTGATAAATGAATAAAAAGATATTACTGTAGCATGAAACCATAATTAATATAGTATATTGATTGGCTAGGAAACCATTGTCGCATTTCTTTGTTTGCCTTTTTCTTTTGTTTTCTGGGGTTGAACCTGCATAAAACACGCAAATGAACAAGCAGCCAATCAAAACATTCTTGCTAACACCTGAAACAAAGAATAAAAATATTATGCTTGAAACCAAATATTTTTTTTGGAATACCAGTTTTGATTTTATTGGGTGGCTTTCTTTTAAGTGGGTTTACAAATACTATGAACCTCACTTGGACCCTTCCCCCCCCCACCTAAAAGTTTAAAGTAGTTGAGTTGTGCTCCTTGGAGTTATGCCTTGCAGTGGAAATGATTATTGTTGCTTCATCACTTGGTAAAATAATACCTTTTTCAAGTTATTAACACTGAGGGGATAATTGTTTTAGTTTGGACCAAACAGAGACCTTTGTTGTTTGTAAGGGTTTCTTCCTCATTATTTTCATAATTTCATCTTCCAAAACAAAGGCCAAATGAGACACCAATTCTGCACCTTTCATGGATGAGTTACCAACTTGTCAACAGTGAGAAATTGTTCGCCATTGAAGTGAAGGTGAGTATTAACTATTTGTTTTGAATAGCCAGCTGTCAACTGGAGGAAAAAGATGACAACTTGATGAGTGGAAGTTTAGTAGCCAAATAATAATTATGTATTTTTAATCCTTAAACTGTGCTTAGCTGTATTGTTGCTGTGTGTGCAAAAATAATTGTATTTGTTCTGTGTTGCCTGGCTTTCTTGAAGAGATAGAACTTTTGCAAAGATTTATTAAGTTTGCTTTTGGAAGTTATTTCTTTCTTTTCTGTTGTCAACTCATCCAGCAGATAAAATCACTTCAAAACAAACTGTTTAAACTGGATTTTTATGTATTAATGTGTAGTTGGTAATCTTTTTAGTGATGTAATTCAGTTTGTTTGTACTTGTACTCACATTGCTTTTTTAAAAACACATGAGTGCAAATTATTTCAAAATTGAACTAGAAAAGTTGTGTGATTACTTTTTAACAATATACACAACAGAAATACAAGTGTAGAAATCAAAATATTAACAAGAATAACAGGTTGAAGGATGAAGTCACAATCATAGTTGTCATTGCAAACAGAGTCGTAGTCGTATCGTAACTGTAATCTTATTCACAGTAGTTGAGTCCCCGCAATCACAGTATTCGAAGTCATTTTAGTTGTTGAATTTGTAGTAGTTATGATCATAGTCATTATCGTAATTGTAGTAGCAGTAATAGTAATCATAGTGGTCATAGTAATCGTAGTTGTTGAAGTCAAATTCTAAATCGTCTTAGTCAAAATCAAAGCCTTAACCATAATAGTCATAGCAGTCATTGCAATCATAGCGATCGAAGTCATAGTCATACTCCAAGTTGTAGTCATACTCACAGTACAATTAATCATAGTCATAATCGTAGTCATAGTCATAGTCACATTGTAGTCAGAGTTCTAGTCATAGATCTGCAGTTGCACTCATAGAGTAAATAACTTACTCTACAATTATTTTTATTGTACTGAACCAACTCTTTTTGCACTGTGTTTACGAAAAACAGCACTGCTCTCTTGAAACCAATCAGAATAAAAAAAATTTTGTGTATTTTTTTAATAGTTATACAAAGGGCTTGGCCTAGTCATAGAGTAAATTGTACTGATTGAGCCAACTCTTTTTGCACTGTGTTTACAAAAAACAGCACAGCTCTCTTGAAACCAATCAGACTAGAAAAATTTTGTTGTGTATATTATTAATAGTTATACAAAGGGCTTGGTCCTGTATTGATTAATAAATAATTTCTTTAAATGTTATTAATAACATGTTTTTCTCTTTAACAGATCGCTGTACCAATGGCTGATGACACAGATGACTTGGATGGATTTGAAGTGATTAATATTCCCACAGAGCCTCCTGTTTCAAATGTCGGTGGATATGTTGTGATAGATTACTTTCCATATGAACCTCCACCCTTTTTTCCAGATATTTGGCAAATTCAAAATGTTCGAGAACTGAAGATTTTCACCAACTATCTGGATGAACCCATACCAGAACAGATATCAACTCTGTCAGGTCTACAGAGGTTAGATCTGTATTACTCCACAAGTAAACAGGGAAATGGAATTTCAGCTTTGCCCAGTTCTCTCTGCAGGCTTTCAAGTCTCAGCCACTTAGATGTTTGTGGTAACCAGTTTAAGGAGTTCCCATCATGCATTTGTGGTCTGGGCAATTTAAGAAAACTTTACTTAAACAGTTGTGGATTGACATCCATTCCACCATCCATAGCAGGTCTGAGGAACTTGGAAGAGCTAGCTTTGAGTTCAAACAACCTAAGCTTCTTACCTAAGGAGTTATTTTCACTTCCATACCTAAAGGATCTTTACTTAGACAGCTGCAAACTTCGGGTTTTACCACCGGAGATTGTAAATCTTAAAAACCTTGTTCGTTTGCGAGTTGCAGACAATTTGCTTGAAAAATTTCCTGAGGAAATTTATGAGCTGAAACTCTTAGAAAAAATTTCTGCCAATCACAACCAACTTTGTGTTTTGTCACCAAAGATTAACCAGCTAGAATCTTTGGAGATTCTCCGTTTGATGGATAATGATCTCAAAGAGCTGCCAAAGGAGATTGGAGATTTGAGAAAATTGAAATATTTAGATTTGTCCAATAACAAGTTGACCAGCATTCCAGAGGAACTCACTAAATTAAACACAAATGACTTCACATTTTATATTGGAAGAAACTACGACCTTCAGGTACCCCCACTAGGTGTTTGTCTGTCTGGACTAGACAGTATTTCTACTTTCTACAAATTATGTCGAGCTGATGATTCGCACCTTATACACACCAGGCGTCTTAAGATTGTACTTCTTGGGGAGAGTGGGGCTGGCAAGTCTAGTTTTGCCTATGCGTTAGTCAATGGCAGGGCCCCAAATATACTTCCAGATGACCGAACTGTTGGAATTGATTTCTCTACCTGGAATCCAAACCCACAAGATAAAAAGGGTTTAAAGTTTGAAATTGTGGATTGTGCTGGTGAGCGCCGATACCATCTGACACATCCGTTTTTTTTGTCTGAAGGTAAATTTGTTGATAGTTTTTAAGTCTTAACATATTTAGTAAAGGTACACAATATTTCAAAAATTAATTATTTCAGTATACATTTATAAAATAAATTCAGCCAAACATGTATTCTGATTGGCCAAAACCATTTTCAAAATCTGGATAGAAATCATGAATGACATCATCAGTTATTATTAATTTTTATAAAAGGTTTAGAAGATATTTTTGACCATGTTCCATACTCTGTTGGAAACACTCGGGATTCTTGAGCTAGAGAACACTCGAAAATAATTATTTTGAATCACTCGTTTTCAGTTCATGATCCAAACCTTTTGTCATGTTCTCCAAACAATCTCTTGTGTTTCCAACAGAGTGTGAAAACACCGAAAATATCTTCTAAAGCTTAGTTACTAACTGCCAAAAAAAAACAGGTACCCGAAAAATACTGTACCCATAAATACATGACGTATATTATTATAGTGATATAAGTGAAAACTTGTTTTTGCAGGAAAGATATCAAAAAGAATTGGTAAAAAGCTAAAAAAAAATAAATAAAACATAGTGAACATTACTGTATTAACATTATTGCTTTGATGAGATACAGTACAATTGTTCCATTCTTCAAACAACTCTTGCTGAAGAAACTGAACTGTCTCACTGTGGCATTATTGTTGGTGTGCACACAATCCCTAGAGATGACAAAGACAAAAAAGAAGTGGCTATGTTGGAGTCCTAAACAAAAGAAACCATCGAAATTCTTTTGTTGAAGGGAACTAACAAGGCCGCTACAGGGCCCAAAATTAACTTTTTCCTAAGGGAGCCATCTGGGGACGTACCTAAAAATATTCTCCAGATGGAAGGGTTTGGTCGTCAAACAAAAATGTTAGTCAATTTTGGTTTCTTCCCTTAGAATCATGGCTTTGTTGATCAATTTGGCGCAACATAAAGAAAAGAATTTCTCTGGCACCTTATTTTTTAGCAAAGCACAAAATTTAGCCAGGTAAATAATCATTGCTTTGTTTTGTACAACTGTCCATCCATGGGAGCTTTCTGTTTTCTTTCACAAGAAGCACTTTTACCTTGGATATTCAAATTCTGAGGAGACAAATGGTTAGTCACTAGATGGCAACCAGTTTTATATATCTGGTTGCCAACACTCATTTTTCTGCCACATTGGCGACCAGTAGGTCGCAATTTTGGACCCTGTGCTATGACATCAGGTGTACATACACCAAGAATAGTTTTGACAACTTTTTCCCTCAGTTACAGATACAAATTAATTTTTAGAGGGTCTTGGGGATTGGCAGTAAAAAACTTGGGGCAAGAAATCGTCAAATGTGACCCTGCATGGGAAAACGTATAATAACGGTTTGGTCATTGAACGGCCGTTTAACGACTTTTTCTCACGAGCATAAAATGCTTTATTCATTAGAGCTAACGGTTTGGCAAAAATCTCCTAATGGTCTGCGTGAAAATACTAACGGTTGCTGTCCGTAATTAGGCTTATTGACTGTAGTGCAAACGCCTTGCCCAACATTCTAACTGACTTTGCTTGATTAATTTATTTAGTCATTTGATCAAACGACCTGAAGTGAATAAGATTCGACTGTCGAACGACTACTGTGAGAGAGCAACTCGATCACTTATGACTGGTGAACCGAGTGTGACTTCTGGAGAAGTCTGTTTTTCTATTTTGAAAAATTCGAAATATTGGTGGAAAGGATCGAAGAAAAACCTGTGCAAAGCTTTTCACCAAAGTTGGCTAAATTAGATTTTGTTTACTGCAAACTACTCATTTGCTACTTTGAAAATAATTCTTCCGAGATCTTTGCGTTTCAGTTGATTAAACACATTGAAAAGAACAATGATATTAAATGTAATAATTTTCGCAAAAAAGATGAGTCGATTCAAAAGTGAAATTCAGAAAGATATATTTAATAGATAGCTTTATGAGTATTTTGAATTTGTGATTGTTGAGGACGAAAACTCTTTAACTAGTGAAGTAAAAAAACACCGATTAAAGCCATTCAAATGCCGTCAAGCCGAGGTCACGTAATGAAGTGCTGCAAACGAAATACAACTGAACTACGTCGCTCCATCGTCTTGATTTCTTATAAAAATAAGCTGTACATGTAACACTAGCATTGACCAACAGGGACATGCAAGTTGTCATAAAAAGCTGCTATGCAATTTGACTTTGTTTGGAGTTTCGAGAAATGCTGATGGGAAAGTGACAAAACAAGTCGGAAGAAATTAACTCAACAAGTGTTCGATAGTCACTGTTCGACGAACATTGTAGCTTCTTGTCAATAAGACTTACCATAAAAGCCTGGAATAAACGGTCTTTAAGTCCAAACACTGGGACCTCACAAAACCTAAAAGCCGTTTGATCTTGAACGTTTGCTAGGTCATTAAAAACTTGAGGCCGTTAGATAAAACGATCAGGCTAACGCTCAAGTTTCTCATGAATAATTTGCAAACGGTCAAACCTGTTAGTGCAAACGCTCTGCCTCTTCTTCAAACGGTTAAACTGTTAGACCTAACGAGCATGAAACGGTCCTAACGGCCTAACACTTTGCCCGTTATTATATGTTTTCCCATGCAGGGTCACAAATGTATTTTGATAAGAATTTTGTAATTAGTTTTATTTAAGTAACAAATTACATGTGTTATTTAATAGGTGCGCTGCACGTGCTAGTTGTTAATATTAGCAAGTATGAGTGCACAGAGGAATGTTTCAGTCAGATGGTTGGTGATTGGCTGGATCTTGTCGTTGCACGAGTAAAGGAGCCACGCATAATGGTAGTGCCAACACACATTGACGAATGCTTGAATGCAAGTGGTGCTGTTGACAAAGATGGGGTCACTAGAAAGTGTAAAGACATCTTGGAACGAATCAAATCATGGCAATTGGAAAAACGAAAAGAGTTTCAGAAAGAATTGGGAAAAGGAAAGTCCGAAACCATCTTAGCAGGGAATAAGCATGAAAAACGTAGCAGAAAAGAAAAGTTAATCTTTGGGAACAGTCATCCACCAGTCATTTCATCAGTTCTTTGGTATGAAGAAAATCTGGTGAGTATTGGAAGAAATGTTTTGTATCTTCTTCTAAGAGAAAAGAAATCATTCTAGTGTAAGAATAATGTATGTGTTAATTGTAATATGAATAATCAAATTTTGACCAAAGGATAGATTAATAATTTGTTAATACCGTGGAATGGTTTAATATTTTCTTAACAAGATTATCAAGCTGTGTCAGGATTCAAAACTTGTGTGCAGCACATTTTTTAGCCCCTGCATGGCCACTTTGAATCGTTATTTTGTGGCAACAGTTGGGTTGCTGGTAGAAACCCCCTGGTTCATAAAAATTGCCAATTGGCAAAGAAAGGTTTGTTCTTGCAGCATTCTGCTCTGTCTAGCAATTTTCTCCTTTCACTCCCTAGCCCAGGGCTTGAAATTGCGACCAATACAGCCGCCAATGCGACTAAATTTTCTCCCAGGCGACTAGATATTCACATAAAGTCGCCATTTTTGGTGACCAGAATTTTGCATGATTTAGATGTACAATAAAGCTCTAACATTATTTTATATAAACATCTTATCTCGTCTTGCTTTGCGTTCGTTGTAAAAAGGGCCAAATCACACAAGCAGAAAATTTTTAGAGAAATAAGTTTGTCTGCTCCTGAAATCCTCAATTCACAGCTTCAAGAGGATGTCTTTGCTTGGCAAGATAGTTTTGTAGAAGTATGTATTTTTTGTACAAGTGTGTCCCACGCCATGCTGAACGATATCAAACATTTTCAAAAAGCAGAACCCGAACATTATTTTTATTATACAAAGTGGTGACTAAGAATTTGCATCTGGTGATTACATTTCTCCAGTTGGTCGCCAAAAAGCGACCTAACGATTTTTTAACTTTGACCCTTGTAGCCACAGTGAGGCAGCAATACTAGTCTCTACAGTGGCGAATACAGGGGGGTGGACTGGGTGAGTTTCCAACCCCCTTTTTACAGCACTGAAAAAATAAAACAAAATAGTACTATCTATCAATAGTTTGTCACTGAGGGGAGTCAGGATGGCAGAGTGGTTAGCTCTCGTGCCTCCCACCACTGTAGACCCGGGATAGAGTCCTGGTTTCCACATGTGGGCTGAGATTTGTCAATCTGACTCCGAGGATTTTTCTCAGGGCTCTCCGGTTTTCCTCCCTCAACAAAATCGACACCTTGCTAGTTCTATCTGGCTGTGGAGCTGTGCTCTGAGGTCATGCATGGGCCGTATAGCGGCAGCAATATGCGCCTTAACATGCTTTCGGCCCGACCTTGTTGAGCTGTGTCCTTCGTAATTCAGTCCATGACTGCAAGTAAGGGCGATTAGCTTGCTAGATATTATTAGTGTCAACAAAACAGGCAAAATATTGGCAAGTTTTCAGATATTCGGTTTTAGAGCCAGCGAAATACTGTTATTGATGTGGGAAGAACATGTGCAAAATGCAGTGAGTTGTGAGGCACTCAACACTCAAAACAATATTCGGGTTGTATGCGTTAATTATCACCACATTGAATGAAACCTGGCACCACATGATACACCGAATTGTCTCTTCCCTACAAGGTCGCCTTGTAAATGTATATTTTGGCTTCAAAAGGTTTGAAAATATTGTCACTTTTACAATGACATTCGCACTGAAATTGATGTGAATATCCACCCCCCCCCCCCTTTAGAAATCCTGTATCCGCCCTGCTCAATAAAAACACAGTATAGGCTGTCAGTGTCTGTTCTTGGATGCAGCATTCCATAGATCTTCCTCTGTTTTCTAATTTTCTATCCATAGTTTCTATTTCTTCCGTGTTTCTGATGGCAACACCCGGACCATACTATGTAGAACTTGCACAGCCATAATTTTACTATTGATAGTAATCTATTATTATTATCATAGTTATAATTATTTGTTATTTTGGATGTGAAGTGTTTTGAACACATTTTGATTGTGTTTTCTCAAAACATAATTACTTGTTTCAAGACATCTAATCCAATTTCAGTGTTGAATGATGTTCGCTTACAAGGCTGTTTGATTGTATAAAATGTTTAACTGAGATGAAGGTTTATCACATATTTAGCTTGATATTTACATAGTAGATTGGTGAAATATAGAGCGTATCAGCCACCCATATCAATCACATGTGGTGATATCGCATATCAAAAACAGCCAATCAGGATGCACAATTTCCATATTATCATGTGTGAATGATATGAAACGAACAACTTGTAAATCTACTTCGTTGACAAATGATCAAGAGAAAATTTTTAAACCATTTTCTGTGCCAATAGAAATATTAATTTTGCATTAAGCCCAGAATCTCACTTAGTATATGATAAAAAGAAAGTTACATGGCCACTTGGAGATACGAATTTTATCTTCTTGTGTTGAAAATATCTCACGAGTGAGCTGCACTCACTCATATATAATTTTTCAACACTCAAAGATAAAATTAGTATCTCCACGTGGCCATGTAATATCCTCTATGTATCATTGGAATGTGTCTAGAAATTTAACAACATGCTAATACGCATTAAAATTGTGGGGTAGCCATGCTTGTTTAGGAGAAACTCAAGGAAAACTGGCAAAACATGTGCTTTTTTTTGCCCCATTTCCAAAGGGAGACTGGATCGAGTTAAACAAAAAGCCCCATATATTATGAAGAAAACCACCTTTTTTTGCATCATTTTTTCAGATATCTTTGAGAGCTCAGCATTTACTAGAATATGACATTTTAACATTTCTAATATGCGCAGTAAAGATGTGCAATGCAAAACTGGGGAATGACTTTAATTGTTTATTCAGTAAATGACCCTCCCACTTCAATGATAGCAGGGCTTTTTGAAATTTTGTTTATTCAGATTGTCTTTATCAATTAGGCTGAATCAATCACTGGAACAGGCTTTGGGTTATGTTGTGAGTGTTCCATCTACTTTAAAATAGATAATCAGACAGAGGATTTGTCACCTTTGAAATGTTCATGAACACTTGTAAAGAATGACATCTGGTTTCCACGACATAACAAGCTTTAGCTCTTGCTCGCTTAGGTTTATAAACCCAACATGGCCGTAAGTCTCGGGATCAAATTTTTACATTGCACAACATATTATTCTTTATAGGTGTTGAAAAGCAACTTAATCGCATTTGTTTGTCATTTCAGTCAGGTGAGGCTAAAAGATCTCCAGCAATGGCTAAATCTGTTGCCATGGTACCAATAAGCAACAAAGAAGGTCTTGTTGGATTATCAAACTTACGTGTAGAGATCATACGCGTTGCAGAAGACAAGGAGCTGTTTCCATGGGTTGGGGAGACCCTCCCTGAGAAGTTGCTCAAGTTTGAGGAAGCAATTGATTCTTACCGGAAGACTCTCAAACTTCCTTGTGTGACACATGAACAGTTTGCAGATTTTGCTACAAATGAGTATGCCCTTGAAGACCAAGCTTTGCCTGGAGCAGTCCAGTACTTGGACAAAATTGGTTTCTTGAAGTATTATGATCAAATTCCTCACCTCAGGTTAAATGTTGTATTGGATCTCAAGTGGCTTGCAAAGTTGATGAAGCTGCTGTTTCGTTATGAGAGCTGTATGCAGTACAGGACAGAATACTTCAATGAGTTTTCTGTTAATGAAGATGAGTTTTTTCATGACACAAGAGAGCTCGAGTTGAATGCTTTTCTGTCGTTGAATCTTTTAAGGTGAGTCTTGAAGCAAAAAGTTTTAGTTACTTTAAGAATTCAGAAATCCATAACACACTGGTTTTAGAACAAAGGAACTCTTTGATTTTGACCTCCAAGTAATTAAGTATTCAGTTCATTTTGAAATTTTGTCTCTTGCATGGTATAGTATGCTTTGGTAATTACAAACTTTGAAAGGAAAAAATTTAATATTCTTTCATTTAATTTTCATGGACAAGGTGAACACTCACTGATAATTAATAATACTTATTTTAAAGCGAAAGATTGAGTTGTTTAATGTCAAAATCTAACCAAAACAATTGAAGGGCCTAGTGCCAAAACGGCGTAAGTGACTTCGTATGAAAACACTTAATTCTCCCAATGGTTATCAAGAGATAACAGGGGTAATGTAGGGAGAATTGAGAACCTCATCAAAAGTCACTTAGGTCATTTTTGCACTAGACCTTTCAATTAATGATGTCATTGTTTTAGATTTCTGTTACCACGGAAATCCATTATAGAATCAAAAACAGGAAAGATGTTTGAGAATCGCATATAGACCTGTCTTTGAAGTCTCTAGTGGAAATCTCACACCTACTTTCAATCCTGTACCTTACCCGAAAACCATAATTATCTTGATGCCTTATAGTAATGGCATCCTTGAGAAATATTTTGTGAACAAATGATTTTGTTTAGCCAAACCATTTGAACATTATCAAGTTAGAATGAGCTGACTTAAGGACTCCCAGTACCCTAATACCTTAGTTAAACCGTTTGAAGCCAGCAAAGGCATTTTGTAGTCTTTGCACATCATCAAGTTGGCACGAGCTTTCAATACAGAAATCTCATACCACTTACTTAGAAACAGAATATCATGTTGTGAAGAACTGTCATACAAGAGTTAAGTTCTTACAGAAGGTTTCTTACTGGTATCTAGTATTGGGTTCCTAAAGGATAAGCAATGAAGGACCAATAAACAACTGAGTTTTGTTTTATTTTTTCAAGTATAATGACTATCTTGAGTTCGAGTTTTACTGCTGTCTAAAACACACACAAGACTATTATGATTGCCTAGTTACCAGTTAACCGACAAGCAATTACCAATAACATGGAAATATTGTTGGTGTAGATGTATATGGATGGAGATGCAGCTGTCTGAAAATGAGTTTCAGCAAATGGTGTTGTTACTGAAGCATTTTGGCCTTGCATGTGAGCTGCCACTGAAGAACCCTTCTGTGTTAACCACAAGTCAATCACTTCTGGTGCCCTGGTTTTTGCCTCGAGAATGCAATAAAGAAGTAATGAGTGACTGGCCAGAGAAGCGAAATGAATTACAGGTTTGTTAAGTATTTTTTGTCATAGTGGGCTTTGCTGTGCATAAGTTAATTGTAACATACCTACCTACCTATCTACATACATACGGAGATCAAACATACACATGTAGATAGTTACATAGTAGTTTTCACAGATAGATACATATACATACTAGTTTTAGGAGAAACTAACTACTATTTTATACCTTCACTGAAACCTAAAATCAACATTTGTCAAACAAAATTTTTATTTAAAAGAGTGAAACTTTACCTCAGGTTTTTGGAAAGTTAACCATTGAAGTGAGACATCGCACACAACATAAGTTTTAACTTCCAGTACTCCTGACTGTTTAAGTGAGCTTATGACATGAACAAAAACAGCTTCCCTGTCACCAAAACCATAAATTAACTCCTTACACTGCTGACACGTTGACAAGGGCCCATGCTCAAAGACACAAAACACACATTCAAACTTACTAGAATTTCTTGGAAAATCATTGCGACTTGAGAAAAAAAAACTTTATATGATTTCCACAATCTTAAGAATTTTTTTCAAAAGGTTGATTTTAGGGTTCACTCCCCCTGTAAGAACGAGTGTCATAAAAGAGAATCTGCTTTTTCTTTTTAACATCAGAGTAGGTACGAAACAATGCTAACACGTAAATTTAAAAAAATTGAGTTCCTGATGGGAATCAGACCAAAACCAGAGACCTTACATACACTAGCTAGTCAGATGCTCTACCACTGAGTTATTGGAACTCGTATATTTGAAAACAGTAGCAGTTTGAGTTTGTTCCTCAGTAGACAGTGAGTATGTTGGATTGCAGCATGCATGATGGTATTCTAGTTCGTTTCCACTAGATATTGTTTTTCGTTATTTTATTAGCAAGTATACAGTACATACTTAGTCTTATAGTACTGTAATACAGGTTGCAACTGACTATTCTAACATATTTAAAGTTATATAATTATACTCAATCAGTTTATCCTGATTAATATTTCGAAACAGGTCTAATTTTATCAGGGCAGGAAAATGGTCCCTCTTGAAACAAAAAAATCATTCAATGCCCTAATTATTTTGTAAAGAAACTAAATTAAGACTACAGTTCTTAAAACATAGGTGGATTTTAGTATGACATTATTTATACACTTGCCTCATGAACAAAAATTAAAGTTCAATAGATTATCGTAATTTATCAAATGGTAACTCCGATTTTCGGTCAATAACCAAATTTCCAGCATTCTGATTGGCTGAACTTAGGTCAATAAGCTACTGTACAGACTTTTTTGAGTTACGGACTTCAAAAGTCAAAACAATGTCCAGTGAGTTTTATTGTCCGCTCGAAATTACAAGTATTGAAGATTGACCTGAGAAAAGTCTACAAGAGGCGTCAACTGAAAATAATAACCAAAAAGATAAAGCAGTGAATGAAAACTTTCAGTGAATGGAGAAAGTCGTCATGTTTGTTGACGGTGCGAAAATTGAAGTTCAATGAACATTGTGGAGAATATTTTTACAAGAAGTAAATGCTTTTAATCAAGCTAATGAGCCATTTAATAAAAATCTTAATAACCTCGTTTTGTTTGGTCTGCCCAGGAGAATATTTTGCCCCCAGTCTTTTGTGCAAACCTTGCTTTGCTCGGTCTTTACAGTAAAAGACCTTGGCAAAATATTCTCCCGGATAGACCTTGCTCTCGGTTATTAAGATGTTTGTAAACAAATACTGAAAGTTTTATTTAATGCACAGAAAAATTTTGAGAGAAATAAGTTACAAAGATTGTATGGCTTGGTGGCAAAAGTTGCTACATACAGCACCATACAACTACTGTAAATTTTGGAGTTTTATAAGGCTCATTTGTCTGAAAGTATTCAATGTATCAAGCTAAAACTTTGACTGGTTACTAACTATACTACACTCTTTTTAATTTTCAACATACTTCATTGAATGGGAAGTTGATTTATGCTTGTATAATGTAAACAGTAATAAAACCCAACATGTAATTTTCATATTTTGTAGGTGGAAGTGAAGCTGAAAATTGTTCCAAACTACTTGCCATTTGGACTGTTTGACCGCCTACGAGTAAGATGTCACTGCTTTGTTGATGAGTTTATGAACTGGCACAATGGCATGATGCTGTTTATTGGAGACACCAAGATCTTAGTAACAGCTTGTGAGCGAAAGCCCCCCTCCCTTGTAATCACTGGAAGAAGTGTCGAAGAGAATCTCAACCAGCTATGGAAGTCACTTCTTCTAATTATCAGGGTTAGTTGTTTTTGTTAATTGTTTTTCTATGGTGAATGTAGTGAATGGCTGTGACCAAATGAAACAAAGATCGATGTGGAAACATTGCAAAACTAATTATCTATGTTACATTCAGAAGAATATCCGCTTCTATATTTTGGCCCTTTATTGCATTTAGGGACTATTATTACATTTGAGGTCTCAATGGTAGACCCTAAGCATACATATATAATAACAGGTTTATTACATTTAGGACCTTTATTACATTTAAGACCAATCTTGTATTACATTTAGGACCTTTGTTAAATTTAGGACCCGTTCAGCATTATATTTAGGACCAAAATTAATTTTATTACATTAATTTTTAGGGCAATTTATTACATTTGAGGCTTCTACGCCTTTTGTATGAATTCTAAGTTTGTTCATTGACCCATTACCCTAAGGACTTTAGAATCCGGATGAACAGTGAGCAAATTTTGCTCTATGAAGGGCATTTTCAGCTCTTTTGGCAGGCTTCCCAAAATATTAATGTAAATTGACTTTTTTATGCATCTAAAACCTTAGTACGACCAACTTCATGTACTTGGTGTTAGCTAGCTTTGGAAAAAACTTCAATTGCCTCTAATGCATTGCCTTCTTGTTTTGTTCTGTTTTTTTTCTGCCTTTCTAAGCCTTCTTACAGATACATTCGAAGACATGTTTTTTCCCTCGCTACCTAGTTTGTTAAAAATTAGGTAGTAATTTGCATATACTGTAGTTAGAGGTTCAAAAAAATTTCCCATACATTCTCTTATACGTTAGCTGTTACTTACATACTAGCTAACACTAAGTACATGTATTGGTCTCACTAAGGTTCACAGATACACAATTAGGTTGACTTTTACTTTTGGGAAGCCTGTGAGTAAAAAGGCTCAAATTTTCCAAACAGTTAAGAACAGACAAAAGAAAAGTGAAAGCCCGTCCTCAAATGTTAAGTATATAATTACTGTAAGTACTTGCGTTTCCATTTATTGAAAGTAGATTTTTATATAGAGTCCTATAAAAGGCCTGTAAATGCACTAACTTTGTTCATTAGAATAGCATTTTCTAATGGCTGAAAATCTGCACTTGTTGCGAGCTATTTGAAACAACCAAATTGCTTGGCAACTTGCTGTAAATCTCGTACAGACATGATTCTATGCTATTTAATAACATACTGTATTAATTAGAGAAAAAAGTTGGAACATTTTGGGAAAATGAATTAAGAGTAATTAGTGAGTAGATACAAGTGAAAGACATTATGGAAACAAAATTCTTTAAAATTAAAATGTCAAGCGCTTACAAAAACCTTGACCACAAATTTCGAACAAGTTGCAAAAAATTGACAAGTTCTTTGTAGAGCAAATTGAAAAAGTTCTTTATCATAGGATTCTCCATAAAACAGTGTGTCAACAGCTGTGCTTGATTGTTGATTCAAAATAGTACAAGTCCATACTTTGCATGGTGGCAGAGTTAATTAAGCCACAAAGTACTGTTCATAAGAGTATACTTGATTGACACACTTTTTGAACACCGTCTCTGAATAGTGCTAGTACAAAATGGAAATGCAAGAGTTTGAGGAATTTGACTCTCAATTTGTAAATGAGTTTAACACAATAGAGAATCAAGAAGTTCAATCCCTTACAAAAAAACATTTGATTGTCAAGACCTGACACCTGATCTCAATTCTTGAAGTGAAATCGAAAAGTTCCTTACATTGGGCATATCTGCCGAGTAAGCCATTAAACCTGGGTTCTACAAACTTTTTGGGAAAAATAATTAACAACTTTCATAGACCTTTTTGAGACCAGTTTGTTATAGCTGGAACAGGCTTACAAGTTAAAATTGGCAAGCTATGCCTCTGCTTATCAAAACATTATACTCCATAAATGTGTACACAGCTTTTCTTGATTAAAAAAATTTAAATCAATCTCTGGAGTTTTGAGTCTTTATGATCAACAGGCATTTTGACTAAAACCAAGACAGTAAGGTTGGTCACATGGCAGTGAACTGTCACTAACAAACGTCAAGGACTGGAGGATAGGTTTTTGATTGTGAATGAAAATGGCACAAACTCATTTTTAATCAGCAGGATGGTATATTTAGATAAAACGTTTAGTACATGGTTGAGTAGGAGTTTCAACTCACATACGCATGCACTTACAAGGCCATGACATGGCTACGCATTCTCATAATGCAGTAGCCACAAAAACACTTCAGCACAGTCATGGAATGGATTAACATTGAAAAATCTATAAGTTCTTAAGTAATGGTTTGTGTAAAAACTAGGCAACCTCCCATTGTTCTCAGTTTTTCACCTTTTCCTCGCAAGAATGTTTGAACTTTCCTACTGAGAATACATCAACCAGTGTACAACATAGTTTTAAAGTAGAAAGCAATGAAACTCCAAAAGCAATGTTTATTTTATGCTGTAAGAGTTGAGCCAATAATAGAACTCCAAAACGAAAGGGAAAAAAACCTTTTGATTTTCAATGTTTCCTTAGTAGATTTTCTTGAATTCAAAAACAAAAAAGCTTCAACAAAAAAGGCTTGAATGAGCAAACTGGTAAAAAATACATTAGCTTACTTATGGAGAAATGGTCCATTTTTAAAGTTTAGCCAATCAGATCAAGGATTTAATAATATTGCAGTTAGCACCTTTCTACATTCCAAGGCTGTTGATCTGCTTAGTTCTTACTCAGATGGTTACTTATTGTTTATGCTGGTAAATCTCAAATGCCTTTGAAAGAAGTTTAAGCTGGTCTTAGCTGACATAATGTTCACAAACCTTTTAATAATGAAACTCCTTCGATAGACATGAAACAAAGATACCATTTTGTCAGACAGCAAATTAAGTATTAGTGGTCACTTCAAGAAAAGTACTAAAATCCTCCTTTATTCAGTATGGATTAAAATATTGTAGTCTCAGTTTTGAGAAGTATTTGCATTTTTTTTTTTTTGCCCAGGAAACCGAACACCTTCTAAAGGAGTGGGAAAATATCAGTTTTAAAAGATACACAGTCTGTCCACATTGTGTATTCGATGGTCAAAGGAAACCGTGGGTTTTTCAGTGCAATTGGCTTGGAGCAGGCAAGAACCATCCAAGTTCTCGCGTGCAGTATTGCAAGGCTGGCAGAAGACAAGAGCGAGTTTCTATTGATCTTGTCCTTCCACCAGAAGGTTTGTGTTACACCCAGAGCCCCGCTTGGCCACTTGTTTTGTTTTTGACAGAGGGAGGGTTAAGTTGGTGATCCTATTACTCTCAGGTACCAAAATAAATTATCTTAAAAATTTTAAAAATGGGGGGTAAAAATTTCTGGAAAATTTATATCAAGACAACTGAGAAAAGCAAAGATAAGGCTAAATAAACTCTAGATTCTTTTTGTCCACGCTGTAATTCAAACAAAAACCGAAAGATAAAAACCGAACTTGACTTTGACCAGTGAAATTTACATTTTGATATTTTGACCACTTGATGATCGTACCAGAAACTGGAGGTCCTAACCAACCCAGGGGGGTGGAGAAAAATTAAGCGCCCCAGGACTTTTAATGGCACCTAAGAGTATGCCCCACAATCCCATGCTTTCGAAACTACCTATCATAAAAGTAAACAGGTCATTCCCAGTCTCTAAGGAACAACCAACCCTAGGCCTCCTAATCCTTTACTGAATTATCAACATCTAATTTCTCCCTACATAACTTAAACAATATAAGATATTTGGTTATGAGAAACTGGGAATGGATCAGACATATAGCAGAGTGCTGAAGATGAAAAGCAAACTACTTGCTAACTGATAACAGAAAAATTGTGGGATCTAGTTGAGAGAATTTAGCAGTATTATGCTTTTTGGCGTATTTGAGTAGTATTACGCTTTGTGGCGTATTTGAGTTGAAAGGGGTAAGACAAAGGTGATACTAACCCCATTTTTAACATTAACCCTAATTTAGGGATTGGTAGGTACAGTAAGTACTATAACTATAAAAGTTTCAAATTGTATGTTTCCCCCCAATCAGTGCAATATGGCATGTTGAGCCAAACGAAGACCAACTTTTGTCACAACACAACAGGTCGTGATAGTCAGAGTTGATAAACCGCCAATATGTTTTTTCGTGAAATCCCTCACAATCTTCATTGAAATCCCCGACATCAATCTTCATTGACTATGGCCATTGGAGTCAGATTGTGTTTGTTAGACATAAATAAAACAAGTTTGTGTTGCATGAAACATCTTGAGACTTGATTTTCAAAAATTAAATACTAACTGACAACTAAGCCTGTCAGAACTTATTTCTCAGACCAAGATTTTATCCACCAAAAGCTGCTTGAATTTTTCACACAAAGTTCTCATGTTTTGTTTTTTTCATCTTGATCCTTTTTGTTTTCTTAGGGAAACTAGATGAGCTTTTTGACTACTTGCTTCATAGATTTTCATCATTAAAGTGCTACTGAAGCCATATTTTGTCATTGGCACTTTTAGAGTTCTGAGGACTTTTCCATTAACTTTTAAAGTCCATTTTAAGTCCATGAAATGAGTTTTCAAAATAGTGTATCAGTGCGAATAAAATTCAAAACATACGACAATGATTCATGACGTCACATGGTTTGAAAGGACTCCAAGCTGCTCTATGCTAGTGTTTATAGGGAGTTTGAGTTTCTGCTCAAACACCGAGCCATCAGCCACACAAAATTTGCCATGATTTTGATCGGGAAAGTGAGTTTCAAATCATGTGGCACAACACATATCTAATGAGCTTAAAAAGTTTTTACGGCTTTGGTGTTAAATTAGGCATTCTGTCTTTATAAATTCTCACAAAATTTATTTTTAAAATCAGTTTTAGTTTTCCCAGCGGAAATTATATTGGCTGAACTTCAATTATAGATATTTGAAATTATTTGAAGATTTCGCTTTAGTAGCACTTGAAATAAAACAAAAGCCAAATCCTTTCTTTTGCCAAGTGACCCAATACCTCCGATTTTCATAGTGTTCAAGTCCTGGCTATCAAGCTTAATTTTTTACTTTTTGGATTAAAACTGCTGTCTTTGTGAACTAAAAATTTGAATAACTGAAGAAAACTTCCGCGTCTAAGTATGCTTTTCAACAAAAAAAGAAAGATTTGACCCAGCAGGCCGGGTATCGGTAACCTGTGTTTAAAATTTTCATTTCTCTTAATGAATGTCATAAAATTTTTGTTTAAAAATTGATTAAAGCTATAACAATAAAAATTATGACTACTGTAGCCAAAACTGAATTTTTGCGACAAAAAGATTGCCTTTGCTTCATGCCTTGTTCTACATTAGATGCCTCCTGCTTTTTTAATATTGCATGCTTTAAGATGCTGTCTAAAAATGTAACAGGATCGGCGAGAAACGGTTTTATTTTTGAAAACTGCTGTTATTAAAGGGTAATACTTTTCATCTGGAACTTAAAAAAATAAGCTTGATAGGGACTGTGGAGAAAGAGTCCTTTAAAGAGCCCTTGACTCCCCCCAGACAGACACTAATCCATCCCAGGTTAGCCCCAACAAAAGCTGGTACTCATTCATACAGCTGTTTGGCCTAAAACAAGTCGGGGTAAAACCTGACTTGCTCAAGGACTCAACACAGTGGTCTGACCAAGGCCAGAACTTGGGACCTAGGATTGCATGTCAAATTAACACTCTAACCACTCTGCCACCTTCTTTAAACAGTTTCTTCATTTTAAATGACCAACAGCAGTATTTTTACGATCTATAGCAGATCCAGAAACATATGGTAACAGAAAGCCAAAAGGACGTTTGTCCTGTAAACTCTTTATGTATATACAATGCAATGGAAAGAGTTCGTATCAACCAAATGTATGTTTTTGTTTCCAGATGTTGTGAGGAGTTTTGAAAGAAGCCCAGGCCCAGTTTCAGGTAAGATCTTTCATGTGGGTCTATCTTTGTACCTCTAGTAGAGGGGAGGAGGGAGGGATGGAAGTTTGCTGTTATGTCCTTGGTTTTGATCAAGAGCTGTTAGATTCCTTGACTGATCAAAACATTCGAGATTAAACACATTTATTCTATGAAAAGCAAACACTTCCCAACAGTGACATAAATAGGTCAAATTTCCAAAGCTTGGACAAGAAACCATGCTATAAAAAGGCTAGGTCCTCCAACCATTTGAAATTCAAAGTTTGAGCCAAGAGGCAATCAACTTCTTTCTTAGTAATAAAAATAATAAAAAATCTTCTAACAGCTACAATAGTGGTAAAAAGAAATGCAAGCAAAGCTCGTTCCTTTCTTTGTTTCAGTAAGAAATTTCGATGAAGTATTGCCGTTTCAGAAATTTTCACAACTATCCTTGTTCTTTAGAAATACTTTAATTTCGTTTGGGTTTTTACCACTGCTGTACTAGTTTCGATATAGTTTAATTTCCTTCTGTTTGAAACAAAAATAAACGAAATTCTTTGACGCTGTATTAATAAAGTATTCTGTTTTTGTTACATGAAACAGTTTTACTCATAAGTTTTCCACTTCTTTCATGCCATGTCGCTTTGGAGATTGAGTGACAACTGAGAGCACAACCACCTGGCACAATCCCTTTTATAGCGTGGTTTCTTGTTTAATGTTGACAGTGAAAAAATACCTTTCTCCAGGGGCATTCATGTTATGTCAAACTTAGTCGCAACCCCTGGTAAGATAAATGTATTATGTAGACATTAGGTCCCCAGTTGCCAAGTACAGTTCTGTAATTGTGCAGAAATAACAGAGAAATGAATTGACTTCCCGTAGTTCTAAAAGTAATGATTTCAGTGTGATGACTTAAAATGTAGTTATGTATTATGTTTTCAGGCAACTAGATTCGGTGGGAAATTTGTTAATGTGCCACTAGAGCAAAAACCCACATGAATCTTTTTAACATTTTTTATGCCAATCTAGGAATTAGAAAGTGAATAATAAATTGTGTAGAAGCTCTGGTAGTGCCTTTTTTTTCGAATGAGTTAAGCAAAAAAATCGTCTGCCATTACAGAGTCCCCAGTCCTCCACTCACTCATCTCTGTCCTCTCAACTTGACCTTCCCAGTCCCTTCCCACTAAAGTTTAGGCCTGCAGTGGAAACTATTGATTGCACTGTACCCATCCCCAGTCCTCCACCCATTTGTCTCATTCCATCCTCCCAAACCGAACTATAGTTTAGGTTACAGTGGAAACTCATAATCCCACCCCAAGTCCTTCAACACCTTCTTCCATTCCTCCCTGCCAAACCCACCCAGCCCCGACTAAAGTTTAGGCCTGCTGTGGAAACTACTGACTGCACTTTACCCATCCCCAGTCCTCCACCCATTTGTCTCATTCCATCCTCCCAGTCCCAACTATAGTTTAGGTTACAGTGGAAACTACTCATCCCATCCCAAGTCCTTCAACACCTTGTTCCATTCCTCCCTACCCAACCCACCCAGCCACCATAAAAAGTTTAGGCCCACAGTGGAAACTACGGATCACATGTAATGCTCCCCAGTCCTCCACCCATTCGTCTCATTCCATCCTCCCAAACCGAACTATAGTTTAGGTTACAGTGGAAACTACTAATCCCACCCCAAGTCCTTCAACACCTTCTTCCATTCCTCCCCGCCCAACCCACCCAGCCCCGACTAAATTTAGGCCTGCAGTGGAAACTACTGATTGCACTGTACCTGTCCCCAGTCCTCCACCCATTTGTCTCATTCCATCCTCCCAGTCCCAAATATAGTTTAGGTTACAGTGGAAACTACTCATCCCATCCCAAATCCTTCAACACCTTGTTCCATTCCTCCCTACCCGGCCCACCCAGCCCCCACTAAAGTTTAGGCCTGCAGTGGAAACTATTGGTCACATGTAATGCTCCTCAGTCCTCCACCCATTCGTCTCATTCCATCCTCCCACTCCCAATTATAGTTTAGGTTACAGTGGAAACTACTCATCCCATCCCAAGTCCTTCAACACCTTGTTCCATTCCTCCCTGCCCGACCCACCCAGCCCCCACTAAAGTTTAGGCCCGCAGTGAAAACTTTTGGTCACATGTAACACTCCCCAGTCCTCCACCCATTCGTCTCATTCCATCCTCCCACTCCCAACTATAGTTTAGGTTACAGTGGAAACTACT
>JANVCF010025567.1:0-14055 GCA_025388745.1 Hydrozoanthus gracilis
GGGAGGGGAGGGAGGGGGTTATGTTAGCGAACTACTCCACGTGTTTTCTTGTGCATTCCATACTTTCCCTACTACGGCTGTCACGGGTCATAAGATAGCAGTTTATTTCTGAACACGAGACCTACGAGCTATATACAGATTATGCAACATCTGCCGCTTGCTTATCAGAACGTTGAACTTTCTTATCTCAACTAAAACCAAAACACGATAAGTGACCATTGTCCGACAAACTATCTTAACACGTGCGCTAAAACCATGCCCGTAATTTGGTTTAAAAGAGGAGATTGCATGTATGTATTTTTATGTAGCAAATACGGTTCGGGAGATGAGCACAAATTGGGTGGAGCGGAGGGGGGTGGGGGGGGGGAGGGGCTGCTCGTAGCTTCCACGGCTACTCCCGATTTAAAGCGACTTTATCATGATATCCATCCTGCCAAATCGCGAAAGAAGACCCCACCCACGCGCATGCCCTGAAGTTGTCTTATAACTCCCACGCATGTATTGAGTTGCGGTGAGCGATCTCAAACAGCTTGTTAGTGTCAGCTTGAGTGTTCATAATCGACCGCAATTGCTCTCTAGAGATTTGCACATGCGCATGAAAGCTTGTAAAACAACTGTCACAAATTCATTATGCCTGCGGATACAAAAAAAATGTCTCGCTACGTGCGCGAGCTTGAGATGTGCAAATTTCGATCGGAAACTTTTCTAAACTTAAATTTGTTTTAAAATAAAACGATTTGATGCAATCAAAAAGGAATAAAAAGGCTCCAAAGTTTACAATAGGCCATTAGTGTCGCTACCGGAATGAAACAAGATGGGTTTTTTATGTGTAGTTTTGTACACAAAAAGATTAGACTAAACTTATTGGCTGCGCTATGACATCTTATTGGGTAGAGAATGTTATTAATCATCTTACAAAATTAGAAATTCGTTCTAAAAGATGCTGCAATTAGTTTTCGATTCGTTCGGAACTTGGCGCGCCTGGAAGTTTTTCTTATCTATAATTCCTTAATACTTGCCGGGATTTTAATAAACGAAAAATGTGTTTTATAATTGAAAAGAAACACTGACAACAAGCCCCAACAAAGGTTTTCATGTAAAGTAATGGATTAGCTTTCGGGAGTTAATCAAGCTGTTTTTAATCCTGAAATTTGCTTTTACCCACTGTCACCCAGATATAGAAAGCGAAAGGGAAGTTTTCGAAGGTGCGCGATTCACATTCTCTTTGTGTGCGACCTAGCAGTGTATTAGCCCCAGCAAAGCAAGCGACATTACATGAATGATTAATGCCATTAACTTATTACGCAAGACATCTATACCACAATTACGAATAGCACATATTGTGAATAAATTCTGTCGCAGTTGGACGCAGTATTTTGTCAGAGTTTACTTATGTTTTATGAAGAAAGACAGTGTGTTTGTATTCGCTAAGTTCCGATCAACAGCGGCCAAAAACTCGAGAGCCGAAAACAACAGCTATTTTCAGAAAAACGATAAATCCATTAGATTTCTCAAATAACTAATGTTTTAAACTTCCTGTTATAGGTAAAAGATGAAAAATACTTAGAGCAAGTGATAAATCTGGCATACTTTTGACTATATTTCGAAGTTTTTTAGGATCTTTTGCTGTACCAGCGTCTGGCTGAGACGCCATGCCCTGAGATCGTGCATCGAATTGTTTTGAATTCACACGCATTCGGACGGCAGGTGCACGAGACGATTGATCGTATCATGAAATGTTGTTCCCATATATTCGGAAATCACCTTTGTAGACGCTTTCTTTTTATCTGTTTTTGAATTTTTCAATCCCTAAAATGCTTTTTAAGATAAAAAAAACAAAATCAACTGCGAAGCTGCGTGAAGTTATCGAGATTTCCTAAAAATAAAGAAAGGCTTATGTATTGATCAAAACTTCTTGTAATTACAGAAAAACAATATACATCTCATACATTAATAGAAAAATGTTGAAATCTGAAAGCAAGTCGTGCGATTTCTCCCTCAAATCTTATAACAACTTATCTGAAAGTCCTTTAATTTGTATTTACTCCGAAATCTTAATTCGCTCTTTGTTGAAAATTTTAGTATGCCTTAGCTACGTTTTTTCTTCGATGACCACTAACATGCAAATCAAGTGAAATCAAAACAAAACAGAGTTGGAATTTCCCTCGGTGTCAGCTGCTATCGGTAAAAATATGGAAATAGGAAATGATTATGTATTCGAAAGCTCGAGCGAAGCCAAAGGTTGCACTTTCATCAAAATGCCTCATCAGAATTATTAAATTTTCATTTTCCATTTAAGGCGTCTTCTGTTTTTCAGCTCATAAGTTAAACTCAGGAAGGGGTGAAAATATCTTCATTTCATTACAGATATTACATTTCGTTTTATTCAATTTTTTCACAGCCATGTACGCGCGTTAACATATCCGCGTCCATTGATTTATCGCTAGCAGAAAGATTTCTTTACAAAAAAGGGGTTCAGCCATTCTTATATTCTTTAAATAAATAGCGAGGAAACAGCCCGTCAGGTGCAAAAATTATAATTTGTCATTTTCAATTTACGTTCGTCAAACGCGTCATAAGATTATTTCGTAGGCAGGATGTAAGAGTTGAAAACACAGAGTTGAAAACAAGAGAAAACGAAACATCAAGCCTCGTTCTCTTTGGGGACCCCCGGTGGGGGAGCTGATTGTTGTCCTAGCGAGAGCCGTCACTAAGGAGTTTGATTGGTCGAACCTCAACCACGTGCACGATAAATAAGTTTTACCGCCATCAGTTCATCGCTGACAGTTCATTTTTGATTCGAGTTTGACGGTTTGGTTGGTTCGATCACGCTTCAATTGAGTTCATCCGGTGATCTCTTGGTGTAATTTTTGATCTTTTTCGCTTGTCTTAAATTTTCTAAACACATTACCTGCACTACACTGTTGTTTTTAAACCCGATGTTTGATATGGTGAGCGAGGATTCGAAAGCTACACATATGAACGGCGGACCAGTCGAAAACGGTATGTCAGAAGAAGACCCAAACAACAAAACCAATCTGATTATCAACTACCTCCCGTCAAAGATGAACCAAGACGAAATCAGAGCGTTGTTCACCAGTTATGGCAGTATTTCTAGCTGCAAGCTTGTCCGTGACAAAAATTCTGGACAGAGCCTGGGTTATGCCTTTGTCAATTATGATTTACCGGGAGATGCGAAGAATGCTATGGAAGCACTGAATGGGTTACGACTTCAGAACAAACAGATAAAAGTAAGCTATGCGCGACCTTCTTCTCAAGAAATTAAAGGTGCCAATTTGTATATCTCTGGGTTACCCAAACGAGTCAGCCAGGCCGAATTGGAAGAAATGTTCCACAGTTTTGGTGCTATAATCACGACAAAAGTTTTGACAGATGATAAGGGCGAAAGCCGTGGCGCTGGTTTCATCCGATTTGACAAGCGTAGTCAGGCGCAAGCCGCAATTGACACGCTCAACGAAAAAACACCGCCTGGCTATGAACAGAGCGTGAAGCTCACCGTGAAATTCGCCAATACTCCGAAACCCAATCAACAATTATCTATGATGCCGTTTGAAAGCCCGATAGCTTTAGCCGCGGCGGCAGTTGCCGGTAGAACGCCAAGATCAGCCGCAGCCTTTGGCACCGGTGTTGGACCAATGCACCACCAAGGAGTGAATGTGCGCTACTCGCCGCTGTGTCCGACAAGTCATGCCCACAGTTTGTTTGCTGGTAACAATGTACACCCTCTACAACAAAGTTTTTGTATTTTCGTATATGGCCTGAGCCCAGAGGATGACGAAAAAACACTTTACCAACTCTTTTCGCCATTTGGAGCAATCACAGATGTCCGAGTGAAAACAGATAAAGGGTATGGTTTCGTGAACATGCGGAATTATGAGGAAGCGTGGCAAGCGATCTTGACCATGAATAACTACCAACATAACTCAAAACCACTGCAGGTTAATTGGAAAACTCCTACAAACAAAAAAAGCAACTAGCATCTTCCTAAAACCCAACAAAATTGCGACTTTATGAAACGCACACTACAATGATGAGAGGAACACAGCGGAAGCAAAGCTGCCACAACAGTTCCTCAAATAATGGCGGTGAAATGATTTTCCCCGCCGTAACCAGTCCGTAACGTAGATGCCCAGGTTCTTATATATATTGCTTTGAACTTTTCTCTTAGTTTAGAGTTAAGTGTTTTTGTACTTAGCTTCGCTTCAGAGAACACGGCTTTCGTTGTTAAGTTGTTGTAAATTTCTCGGAAACGGCTATACTCCTAAACTTGATTTTGCGAAGCGTGTTAATTATAAACGTAAATAGACTTTGTGCAGTTGGAATATTCTTAAACTCCAGATTTAGTCTGGGTCGATTCAAGATTTTAAAAATCTGACATTTTCTTTAACACTTTAAATATATATAGAGATATCGATTTCGTGCCGAGAGAAACACGGCCGAATGTACAAGTTCGAGTAGTGGTCTTTTATTGTGAAAACTTACAGGTTAGAACTTTATGTACATTTCATACTATAGTTTCGTTTTCCTCAAAGCAGACTATTTGCGTTAGGCGCAGTTTTGATTTGTAGAGGAATTTTTTTCTGAAAATTTTCCTATATTTATGATGGGTGGACGTTTTTCTCTTTGATTTGTTTTCATTAAATTTGCTAACATTCTCGCTCATTGTTGTTTTCTGTTTTGATTTATGTTTTCGTCGCTTCTTTTTTTTCTCCCTCCAATCTGCTCTTATTCCCATTGAAAATGTTTTTATTTTATGTTGTTACCCCATCTCTAGCTAAAAAGGTTGGAGTAATATTCCTCTTCAACTCAGAGTATATTTTTGTGATCACTTTATCTCTGGTAAGATGTACATTGGAAATTGAAGAACTCAGAAACATCAAAATCACATGGCAACTAATAGCCTACAGGGTTCTTTTACATTAAATTCCATTCACACTTTAATTTTTGAAGTGTATTTGTTTATGATTTCTTGTGAATTTTTTCCACCTTTTTTTCTTTGACTATAGTTTTCAATTATCATGTTTTCACCAAGATAAGCAATCTTTTATTTCACAGGGAATGCTCTGCATATTATATCAGTTGAGTGTTCAATATTTCAGATTTGTATATCAGTTATAGCTTGGTGTTTATGAAAAATTTGAAATGTTTATGTCAAAAAGAAGAGAACAAAATTTGAAATGAACAGAAATTGTGACAAGATTAGCTGGTCTTCTCTTGTCCCTAAAGGAGAAGAAAGGTCTGAAAACTGCTTACAAGACAAGGACAAATTCATACAGGTAAAACTCTTAAAAGATTGATGAGAAATTTTCATAAAATCTATTATAATCCAGATGGCTGGCCAGATTATAACCCATTCTGTTTTTCATTCATTTAACTGCATATTTGATAATGCAAATGTGGTTGGCAAAGCCAGACTGGGTATTTAGTATCCAAAAATTCTTGCCATGAATAATCGAGAAGATATTCTGTGCAGCAAACATCCCTGTATTTATTAAAGCTACCACTTTCAATATTTCGAAAGAATATTACACTTTCCCTCATGAAATTGTTAACATTTCTCTGCTTGCCAAATATTGCTGAAGCAGGTGACACCACTCTCAAGAGACTACAAATACATTTTCAAACGTAAGAACAAATTTTTTCTCCCTGAGGGATTGTGCCTGAATTTGAGCTGACTTGAATGAGATGAACAATTTTAGCAGCTCAACATTTTAAATGTAGTTAAAAAGAAAATTATTATTGTATTTAAAAAGTATCAGTGATCAAATCTTTTGAAAGAAATAAAGTTTAAAATATCAAAGCAAACTTTTTCTTTCCCATCATTTTTTAGATCATTTTATTGTTAATATGAAACTTGGTGAGTTCTGGTTGCATTACCTTTGCCCATTAAGTTACTTTAAAGACTAACTGGAGCACATAGAGCTTACGGATGGTTTTCATTTTTTGAAGTGTTTTTATCAAACCAAATGATTAACTTGGGACATAAGAAATGGGTGTAGTTCTGTTGCTTTAAATTCATACAGTGAGTTTACGTTAATTTTAGGTCACTAGTTATTAATATTTTGTATGGAAATGTATTTGGTTTAGGATTACAATTTGTTCATCAATGAACAAAAAAAATGTCGGCCTGTAATTATCTCGTGCCTTAAAAATATTAAATAAATATTGGCAGGGATTCCTTATCCATATGTACTTTTCCAAAGGATTTTCAACTGATAACCGTTGGAACTTTTTTATGAAATGCATTTCTCATCGCCTTTTCTTATTTACTTAGCATGGAGCTGAGACATAGATAATTGACAGCCACCACAGAAACCTGAGAAGTGAACGTAGAAAGAGAGAGAAAGAGAGCACCTTCTGTCCTTTCTGAACTGTGAGTAAAACCTAGATTTTGGAGAAAAAAAAGGATGCTTTATTTCATAGAAGAAACAGATTCCAAAAATTTGAAAAATTTTTGTCTGAGGCTGTTTATTTGAGTGCAAAAGTCTGGAACATTTGTTTTAATAATATTGTTGTGTTTGGACATTCTAGCATTTGTAGGTGTTTTTGAGCTGGTTTTCAAATAGCATCACAAATATTGTATTGGGTGTACTTTTAATTCAGTGGAAGGTAAACATTTCAAGTCAAGAGACATCACAATAGTAAAATAGCCTCAAAAAATCAGTTCTGTGCACCTGTTGGCAATGATAATTAGTCAGGTTGGGTGGCTTTTAGCAAACCACCACAACTTATTTTTTAGCAATCGTCCAATTTCCTCAGAAATGAAGTTGTGAGATAATAAATTCCAATCCCTTTGCCACTGGTTAAAAAATAATTTTTTGTAAAATTCCTAAATTTTTCTTACCTTTTTAAACCAACTTCTATTGGAACCTGTCTTCACATAAACTGTACAATGATAAACCAAAGTGTGTCCCAGTTTTAGATATTGAGCTACTGAAATTTGAAGTTACCATTATTTTATTTAATCTGACTAAGATAGCTTCTTTATTAAGTGTTCAAAATTAAAAAAAAAAAAAAATAACAACTGGCAATTTTTACAAGCTTCTGGTAATTTCAACTAGAAGAAACTATCTTAAGGTACCAGAGGCAGCAGTTTCTGTCTTTCTTGAAATTAAATTGAGTGGAAATTTTTTAAGCCTAGTTTTAGAAACAATATATTTTTCTAATAAACGTAATTGGTGACTAGTATTCAATAAGTGACTGTTGGCTTATCACCTATATGTCTGTTGCTTTTTACATTTTATTTTTAAGACCAAAAATGGGGAGTTTCTTTGAAGAAGACAAGATTTGTTTTGTTGATCAAAACCACAGTGTAATTTATCTTCGAATGAGTTCGATCAGGTGCATGTTGAAAAAGTTAGCTATCTGTAGTTACTACTTTGGTTTTTCTTTTACAGCTAGGGACTTGCTGTTTGTGTCTCAATTACAATCTAAAATTTTTCATTTGATCTGAATTTATTAAATCTAGTCACAGGTTTTTCTTCATCTAAACACAGTTGTTGAAAATAGATTTCTCGTTTTCATCATGAATTCTGAACAGACATTTTATGAGATTAAATTAAACACAGTTGCTGAAAATAAATTTTTCATTTTTGTTAATAGTTCTAGGCTGGCACTTTTAGAAGATTAGATTATTCTTCAAATTATTTCATACTTAGTTTAGGTTTTGCACTGCATGTGACCACAGTAGAAAAAAAAACAGTCCTTAAATTTTTCGTGTAGTTCTAAGTGTCCCCAATCAAAGAAATGTTACTTTTTCTATGAGGCAGCTGCTTTAGTTTCTACGTTTTAAGTTCATTTTATTTCAGTCATGAGAGCACCCAAAGTTACCACCAAATCTGTTGCTATCAGATATGTGTCTTTGAGTTTTCCCCTGCAGATACATTTATAAATTCAAAGTTATTACATATAAGTACCCAAGATTTCTTTTAAAAACCATTTGGCCCAAAAATGATCACTCTGGTTAATTTAGATGAAACTTTTGATGAAAGTTCTAAGATTAGAAATCCTGTCGGTCATACTCAACTAATTTGTGTGTCCCTGGTTTAAATTGAATTTCAGTAGCTTTCCAAGTACTCGCAAGCTTTTGGCACTTGATAAAAGTGTTTTGGCTATATGATGTGTAGCACTAAAAGCATTTAAAAAAATATTTTAGATTAATTTTATAAAAAAGATTTAAATATATTCATTTGTCAATATTTTAAACATTTTACTAGTTACAGTTCAGAATTTGTGTTTAATTTTGAAAAGAAGATTGGAAAAATGCAATTTTGCTTTGAAGAGTATTTTCATTAAATTTGAATGGTTCTATAAATGGTTCATTTTCCCAATTCTTCCATTAATTTGTTATTCAAGTACGAGAACTTTCAGCATGACATTTAAATGTACAAACATTTTATGTTCTTATTTTTGTTTATAATGAAAAGCTTTCAGCACCTGCAGCTATGGAAAAAAATTTTGGGCCAGTAGATTAAAAGAAAAGGAAGAGGCTTTTGCCAATATTTGTGACATACCGTCAATTTGGGTATTTTAATAACCTAAGTTTCAAAACTGTAGGAAGGGACACCATAATGTTCAGGCTTTTTTGTTTGCTTCATACACATCAAAACTAACAATAAGGAAATTGCCGCAGTGAATTTACTAAATATGCATGAGAACACTCAATTAATTTTAAACTAAATTCTGTTTAATGACATCTGGCAAAGTGGTCAGTATAATGGTTCTGAATAGGCAATGAAGTAAAATTTATCACTAGACATAAACAAACAAGATTTGAAGTTGCCAAAAAACTGTTGGAGACACAATGTATTTTCTTTAGCTAGAAAGTTAGCTACCCTGATAATTATTTCAATTGTGTACGCAGGATAAATCCTTTTTCCTGTTTGTTGTTAAAAATTAATGCAGTTGTCTTCAGTTTTGAATGAAAAAAATCAACATTAGTTTTCACTTCATTTTGAACATTTAGATTGATGGAAAAATTTTATCTGTGATTTTTTGCAGTGTTTTGCAAGTGTCATTTTTATTAAAAAGCTATACTTTGTGGCATGAAATAAAAGCCCAAGGTTTCTAATTAGGGATCAGTTTTTGGTGTTTGTGAAACCAGCATGTTCATAGTCAATAAGCTTTTCACTTATTACCTAGACATACATTTCTTTGATATAAATTAAAAATTTTTAAAAAGACTCTGGTTTGTTTCCCCTATGTTCATCAAAAGCTAATTTTATTTTACAAGTGAATCTTATTCAAAATTAAAAAAGAACATAAAGTATTGTAAAATAAAACAATACTTGGAATGGCTAGTTTTTGAAAAAAAAAAATTCCACTAACTTATCTTTATTCAGAATACAAGATTTCTTAGTTGAAAACCTGATCAAATGCAGTCTAGTCTTTCAGTGTGTATATTAATTAACATAACTCTGTCAAATTCTAGTTTGATTCTTCCCTTTGATATTTACATTTCACTTCCAGCATGTATACTACCTGGCTCTACCTCTTGAAAATTGGCAGATATTTAAAAAATATAACTTTAATAGAAATACACCTGTTTTTAGCAAAAGATATCCCTTCTGAGCATTGTTAAGGAGTGGAAAACTTATTTTAAAATAACTTTTGAGGTTTATGGTTGTATATGGTCAGTGATACATGGTAGCTATATAGGGTTTGACTTGATCGAACAGCTCTGGTAAAAAAAAATAAACTGAGCTAAAAGATTTTTAAAATGATACAAATTGCAGAGCTCTGACCTATTTTACAAACATGCTGTATGCGTTTGATAGAAATCTTTAGAGGAATCAGATATTGCCTGCTTGAATACATCCTGCTTTCTGGATTTTGGTGAAAATGTTAGTGAGTAGCTGACAGAAAGTTCAAAGATATAGTCACAAAAATCATGATTAACTTTGCTTCCTTGACCGAGCTCTTTACCAGATCTGATTACTTCCAGATGAATTTATTTAAATTATATAAGCTCAAGATGAATTCCATTTTTTCCGTCAATGTATTTTTTTAAAGAAATGTTTTACTTCAGGAAAAAAACTTCGAGAAAAAAATCTGTAGTATTGCCCTTTTTGTACATTCTCTTAGCCACAAAAATAAAACTTATTAAAAATAAAGATTATACGCATTCTCCAAAGACGATTTGGTTTTTGTTAAGAATTCCTTGCTTGTTGCAGACTTGTATTCACTCGAATCATTGGTAATGCTTGAAAAATTTTTGTTGACAAAGTTCTTTCAAAATGAAGTGCAAATTAATTCTTGTAATATCCTGGATCAAAGAAGAAACAAGGACTCACTAATTTATTGTTTTTGAGTGTTTGTTAAGCTTTTGTCCAGTTTTCGTGCAAACTTACACAATTGAAGTACGTAGTTAGAAGCTTTTGTCCTGTTCTGTTTTAACCTTGGTCATTTTTCGTTAAAAAGCAGTTGTAGTGGTATGTAGTGAGGTAATTTCAGTTTATGTCAGACGGGAAATGCAGATTCGCTTTTTACTAATTAACTAAATTACTTCATTGTAAACAGAGGATTACATTTCTTTGGGATTAGAAATAATACTACAGTCTTCATTTTGTTATCTTCCTAAAAGTTTCTTCAAGAAGTTCGAGGTTATTATGCGAAGGGAAATGAAAGTTTTTGATGTGAAATGAAAATTAAAAGAATTTCGGAAGTTGGGGTTCGTCTTACGCCATAATTGGCATAGCGATAACTAAATATAATTGTCCCCGAGGTATAGCAATGAATGTATTGTGTTTCTTGCTTAATTTGCTGTTTATTAATATTTTTTCGTAGCGCACATCCTGTTATACCAATCATGTTGATTTTGATGAAAAGACCAGATTTTTAGCTCTTGAGCTCTCCAAAACCTATTAATCACGGAGGTTATCGCATTTAATTACAAGATTATAAGATATTGGATACACGGGGGCTGATAACAGTTTGAGGATAAAAAGTGTTAAGATGAAAAACATATAGTCCGCCGTTAACCAAAAGTTTGGGTTCCAATATCTATTGTTTTCGTATCATTTTTGGTGTATTTTCCCAACTAGTGCACTCCATTTTACAAGAGCGTCAAAAATAGGGTCTGAGACTTGAAGTCTTAATTTTTTGAGGATTGTTGTTAAAATGTTAAAATTTCTCAGGGTTTGGACTATCTACTTCAAACGCTTCTCACACAAGCCATCTTAATAAATAAACAAGAGCCACAAAATGCATTTTTATGACCACCGCACATTCTGAGTAGCAAACGTGCAACGATGCACGCCGGGTATTGCGAAGTATTCTACAATTTAATGAATTGTTTCTCTTAACAAAGTATGTAAAATGTTCTCAAACGTATCTTCAGTCACGAAATGTTCTGAAATTTGGAGCCTTTTATTTTGCCGTGACATTTAACTAATTAAAGCTTCTAATATAAAAAATATAAAGGGATATACGAAATAAGAAGTCTGGTGGAGATGGCAAGAGAAATATTGGAGCAGCAATCAATGTTGCCCACTTTAATATACTTTAGCCAGTCTACTGAAATGCTGAAATAGTATGCTTTTGATAACAGTTGTACACTTTTTTCAAAATCAAAGTCTTCTTGTATAAAGTGTTCGGTCCGTCAGCACAAAATATTGATTTCCCCCCTTTGTTGGTAGTATTAGCTTAAAATTAAACAGCAAATTAATAAAATCGGCATAGTCAAAACATCCGAGGTTAATTTGTGTTGATTAAAAAGAAGAGTGTTTTGATAATCCGTTCCGCTAGTCGATGTTATCAGTAATCGTAAATGAGTATACTTGTTAGAGAGACGCATATTTTTGAAAGTTATTCAAAAAATAATCTTCGTCGGGAAATTTCGACGTGTTTTTACAATTTCTAAACGGAGTAACTTGTTTTTAAAACTTTTTTAACCAACTATTATCTTTAATAATAAAATGAAGCATATACGTATAAAAGCTGTTGAAACAGAATTCAATAAAACAGGATAAGAAACATGTGTTCTTAGAGAACAGTCGGCTTGCGTTTTCATTCGAAGTAATTTGCAAGTGCTTGACTGCGAGCCCTAACCGTTAGATCAATAGTCTTATCACTATCAGCATGTTCAATCCTAGTGCAGACTATGAAATGGCACTTAGCTTCTGATTTGGTAAGTTAGATAAACCCAACTTCTCCAAAACTGATCTAACAGAAGAGTTTGGTGTTGTGGTATCTTTTTGACAGAGCTGTATCAATAATGTCGGAATCTATTGTAGGTAACGGGCGAATAATTTTGCTTCTTTCTCAAGGAAAGAAACCCATGCACTCCCTTAATATATCAAGTCTCGTTCACTTTCACGCCCGGCCAATATACTAAGGCTCGTGTAACCGGAGTGGGGTGGGGGGAAGGGGGGAGCGGCTGAAATATTTAATATTTCTCTATAATGCACAACATTTAGCGCATTTTCAGAGAGAATACACCGAAACAAAGAACCCACGCTTACGGCGTTTATTTAAGATATTAGGGAAACCTTTCTAGCGACTGTAAATGCAATTATCTATTCGTTCTCCATTCTGTCGCTGACGACAAATTTCTAATTGTGTGTCCTTGGCATCAAGTGCGTAGGTTGAAAGCCGCTTTTGAAGTTTGTTGCTATTTACTTGTTAGAAGGCACCGCGTTTTTGTTGTACATATACATTTTTTATGTTCAAATTTAGAACTTCCTATTTGAATATAAAAAAAATAAGTCCATTTTCAAAAGTTGGTCCGGCCATGGCTGAAAGGTTCCGCCGGATCTGTCTTGAAAGTTTATTTTTTAAAATCTTTGCCGCAGGAAGTTTTGAGGTGTTGATGTTTCGAGCACTAGCTCATCTTTTTGGAGAAATTTCCTCTGGCGAAGGACTGCCGGCACCGCTCAGTCGAAATGTCAGCACCTTCAAAAACATTAACGTTAAGCTATATAAAGGTCTACAAGATTACCTTACATCACTAAGTGGAAACTTTTAACAAATAAACAAGTGTTTTAATCTTCCAAGATGCATGCATGCATGTTGCAATATGTAAAAGAATGTCGCATGTAGAACAGACACGTACAATGCGATCGTCTACTCTAGTTAGTTATTCTCAATAAATTTCGATTTCAGCCTCTTCTGTTTGTTAATAAATTGTTCTTACTTTTGGGCGATTTTAGCGTAGTGTTTTTACAACGTTCGCTCTTAGAAATAGTTTTTTGGGGACCCTTTAAGTTTTAGCCTCAAGGAAACAAAAAAATACTTTTACATTATATCAAAAACCAAAGAATTTACAGCACTATCGAAAAGTTGCTTAAGTCGCATGGGAGCAGCTCAGTAACCGAGTGTAACATTGCTAAGCTCTATAGTTTTAAAAAAGGCATAATGATAAGCTTTAAGCTTATAAGCTTTAATCTCCCAGGACACTCTTTGAGGAACACGCGAGTTTGGTAATACAAAAACGCCTTTTCTGATACAAATCTTGCAAGCATACCAACCGGAAATCAACTTTAATGAAATCATTTGATTCGTCAAAAGGGCTAAGGATTTCTTCTCAGTCATCTAATCTTTTCTATTTGCTCATTACGAATTTCTATATAATCGTTCGTTTCAGAAATGTGTCATGGCGAAGGGCTATAAACGCCAACTCGAAACGCAAGCATTCAAAAATTCGATGGCGAAGCTTTTCACCATCAACTTTTTGCTGACTTTAGAGCTAGAGAAACATTGTATGAGGAGCATGTCTCGAACCCAGGCCCCTTCCTAATAGTCAGCCTTTGCTCATAGCTATGGTCGAGGGTTAACGCGTGTGCTTCCAACCTCTGTGGAGTGAGCCGAGGTCAAATCCTGGGTTCCGCAAATGGGCTGATTGACACCCCAGTTCTATCTGACTGCGAAGCTGTGCTCCGAGATCGTACATGGGCCAGGCCCGTATAGGGGCGGCAAATTGTGTATGTGTTTCCCTAATAAGTGGCGGGAGCCCGGGGAAAATTTCAGGAGCAAATATCAAGGTTAATAAAACAGATATTGATAAAGTGCTTGCACCAACGCCTTCTTTGTGGAGAG
>JANVCF010025678.1:0-14041 GCA_025388745.1 Hydrozoanthus gracilis
GTGATGAAAAATAGTGGTTATAGTTTGCCATCACATCATCACTGTTATTATATATAATATTATAAATGATAGTTGTTGTTTTTTATTGTTACGGGAGACACATTATATTGAATCAAAAACTTAGGTTAGGTAGCGAAGTAGTTATCATCAGTATTCATTTACACCAATCACATCACACTCAAGTAACTGAAGTCCATTTCTGCAGGAGCCAAGATTGAGTGAGATGGATGCTAAGAAAATGACGATACAGGAGGTGAGTTTGATTTGGCTCAAAATTGTATCAGAAAACAGGACTAACCAAACAGCAAGTCAGAGTAGTTCTGTCAGTGAAATTTGATGCCATTTAGCAGATAACTGTATGTTAAGACACTGTAAATGAAATATTAACTCCAAGGTTTCTTGAATTCTTTTTTTTCCCTGCGGGTGTTAAAACCCTAAAATTGTTTATATCTACCTTTTCCTCTTTGATCAACCCTTTAACTGGGTTGAAAATTACATATCCTGCACTTGCAAGCTTAAAGAGCATATAAGAAGAAATTTGTTTTACGATTTTCGAAAAGAGTACTTCAAAAATTGTTGGTTTGCCAAGTTAAAGAAACATATGATGATAATATGCCAAGATATACAACAACAACGTTTACTTCACACTTCAAACTTACTTTACATACATTTTAGAGTGCTTGGTTGTATAGTTAAAAACTAGCTGAGTTTGGAGATTCAGTAACCAAATTAAAGGCTTTAATTGAGACTTTGTTGCAGGCACGAAAGTATAAACTAAAACATTTTTAAAAAATTGAACAAAATTAGTAAAGAAAACTTTATTAAAAGACATACATCAAGTTTATTTATTAGAAAGAGGGTTATTTACAAAGTAGATATTGATGATGCAAAAATATTAAGTATTTTTGGAAATGACTAAGACAAGATGGTAGACGAAGAAAATGATAGATAGAAAACGAAGAAAACACACTGAAATACAGCTGGTAGAATGTCAATGACCAAAAGTATCCCTTCCAAAATCCCAACAAAATGACGTGCGTCTTGCCCCGGTCCATCCAAAACCGATGTTTTGAAATCTTTGTTTTTCTTTACTTTTTTTCACATCTTAAAGTTGGCCAACCAATAAACGTTTTTAGTGCAACTTTTTTGATGTATCGTCTTTAAAGTTGCCCTGTACTCTAAGTGTAATATTTGGACTACAATATGACTTGGAACGAGTTGCTTGTTATCTTTTGTGATGTCTGACCTTCAAAGTTAAAATTTCAAAATATGATTACTGAATATTATTAATGTTCTAAATTACCTTCACAGACAAGACGAAGCCTTCCAGTATTCCCATTCAGAGAAGATCTGTTACAAGCAATCACTGATCATCAGGTTTTGTTTATCTTTTAGTCTGAGTTAACCTACATTTTACTAGTATAAACGCTATCCAAATGTTTGCTCTCATTTCGTGTATTTTTTACTGTAAAATGAAAACTTTTAGAACATCTTTTTAAAAACTTGATAAACTGTACAGTTCGACTTTTTCAGATAAAAAAGGATCATCGACGTTTGTTACCTAGTCTTAAATGTTTGGGTGCATGTAGAGTATTGTTGTTTCTGTGATATGACTAACTGTTTAAATACACTGGTTCCGTATCTGCTTTGAGCTAATGCAGGCCCCATGGCTGAAATGTTGACTAGAAAGGGAAGCAACTAAGTTGAGTTTGAACTACTAAAACCCAAAACCCAAAACAAAAAATATTATTAACACTATCTTTCTAAATAACTTTTTGCCAGATTAATCAACCAGTATTGGTTGAAAAGGTGAAAAAAGTTCCAGCCTCTGCTAAAGCGAAAAAAAAGTGGAATACTAACAGTTCCATCTGAGCGGGATAAAAATATGAAGCGCCTTGATGCTACATCGTAGAAAAAGGTCGTGTGTACAAGGAAGCTGAAGAAGTGTTATATTGTGTTTTGGTACAGGTTCTAATTATTGAGGGAGAGACTGGATCTGGGAAAACTACCCAGATTCCACAGTATCTTCACGAGGCTGTAAGTCTTGCTTAAGTCAATTATTCCATTTAATTTAAAGCAAAGCATCTTTTGACGTATTGGGCTGGCTGATTGCATGCAAGGCGTTTCACAAAGAAATTTTCAACATAAACAAATAATTTGATGCTTAGAATTTAAGGTGGTTTATTATATTGGCACATAAAATTAATTATCGTTGTTTTTCTTATATTTAATTATAGCACCTCTTTTATTTTGTTAAGAGCTCAGTTCTCAAAACTGATGTTGGAGACCTTAAGCAACGACTACAGTAACGCTTATGAAGACAGCAGAGAACAATAGTAGAATGATACAGTTATAGCTTCGTGTTGGAACAAACCGTGCTAGCCACCTGCATGCCGTTGTTTTCACAATTACACAGCAAAAGCTATAGTTTCGGAACTACAGGAATGACCAACAGAAAATTTGCTCAGTATTCTTTTATCTTTAAGAAGGAAACGGTAATCTTTTTTTCTATTCACAAAGTGTAACTAGGACAAAAGAGAGGGCAAACGAGCCAATACAATACAATACAATATATATATAAGTTCTCCCCTCGGGACTTTTCAGAACCTGTTCACAAGTATATACAAGGTCAGACAGTTGAGGGTCTTAGAAAGTCCGCTAGAGCGGCTCACATTTTATGGCGCAACTAGCAGCCGATAAGAAGTGCCCTCAGTGAGAAACAGAAACAGACCACAACACCGGGATCACCCTACTCTTTGTCGACAAGTTGATGTAGGTTCTTTTAAGTCCCCCGATAGGAGATTGAGAGACTGGGCCTACAGTTTAACGTCCTTATCCGAGAAGACGTGAAGGTCTAACCGTTTGCAGATGTTATAGCAAAGGTAGCACCTTCTCCTCAGTCGTTTTAAGACCCTGAGTGAAGGTCCGGCACTGGGAATCGAACCCGGGCCTTCTGCACAAAAGACTGACGCCTTACCAACTAGGCTAACCAGGTGGCGGGTCTTCAGCCAGACATGGTCAAAAAGGATAACCAAGAAAGTTATTTTTAGTAAGCAATAGTCTTTTACGTTGCTATCCTTGCTGCTTAGCTCCTTATTGTCTTCTACTAAGGCAGATCAAACTCTCTTATTCGACAGAGTGTTGTTGTTTTTGATTAATTGTCAGTCACTGTTCTTCAGGGCTTCACCAAAGGGAAAATGAAGGTTGGTTGTACACAACCACGACGTGTTGCTGCCATGAGTGTTGCTGCCAGAGTTTCAGAAGAAATGGGCACAAAATTGGGAAATGAGGTAACGTATCAATGCATCTTGGATAAGGAAACTAAAAAGTAGGCGCCGGGTCGCAGACCCGAGACGGGACCTCAAGTCCTATTGGCTGCTCTTCCATGACTACTTGGGTCAAAAAATCAATAATCCTTACTCTACCTTCAATCTCGTTTTGTTATCAAACTAAAATGACGTACTGTGACAGACCAGCTGCAGAAAAAGGTAAACAACATTAATTAATACGTCTTTCGTAATTGTGTTGGTTTACGTAGTCTAAATACCATTTGCAACGCCTACTTTCACATCTAGGGAAAACACTGATACTGATGTTGGTACTCAACAAATCCTGTGTAACACACTAATTTTTAGTCCCTTGGGAACGTTTACAAACAAACTTCTTCTTCCGAATCTTCAAACCATAAATATCACGTTAACTATCAAACTACGTATTCAGCAGGCTCACTTCCAAGTCTGAAAAGGCTGTGTCAAACTAACTTCCTTTTTTTAAAGATTTTTTGTCACTATCCTAGTTTTTCCAGACTTCCTTTCATTTCCATTAATCCAGGTTGGTTACAGCATCAGGTTTGAGGATTGTAGCTCTGAGCGGACAATCATCAAGGTCAGTTCAAAGTTCTGTGTGCTCTAAGATTTGGGGTTGATATTGAAAATCAAGGTCAGTAGGAAAAACCCTCGTCAAACATTCAGTGTGTTATTCGAGATTCTAGCAGAATGGAGTTCGTGTTCTTGAAACGCTGACTAATTATTTTTGGTCCCTATTTTGCTCAGTTTTACTGTCTGTGACTGGATGTTAGCACGTAGGCACGAAGAAGAAACAGAAACCAATCTTTTTTGTTCCAAGCACATGTTCTCAAGATAGTATTCTAACTTGTTATTCACCTTATTTCAAAACCCTAAAATGCTGCTGACATTGGACAGGTGATAAGAAACATTTCATTTAGCAATATAACTTGTTCAACATGTCATTCACCTTATTCCAAAACCCGAATGGTGTCCCCGACTAGTGAGGTCAACCCTCTGTAGAAGCTACGACACTTTAATAAAGTTATTATTATTGCTGCTACTATATTAAGAACTACTGTATCCTATAAAGGACAAGTTGTTGTTCTTTTGATGGCTTCAGAACATTGCAAAGAAAAACGTACGCTTTCTAATTAAAGATCAGAGAAGAAGTTAGCAGGGAAAACAGGTTCTGCCTAAATACTTCTCGTACATACAATTTATTGTTCTATTTTGCAAATGGCACAAGTATCAAAATCAGTTCCTGTATTTGTATTATTTTTAAAAAAGAGTCAGCATTACTGTGGAATTACAAATGATTAGTCAAGAGGGGAAACAAATAGTTGGAGAATGTTGACAAATGGTTGTGTGCTACTACGTTTTCTAACCGGCGTGAGTTTTCAAAGCTTGGAGTCTTGAATTGCGGTAGTATCTTGATTGTATAAACAAATTTAGTCAGTTGTGAAAGTCCTAGAACAGGGCTCTCTGAGTAGATGAAAGAGTCAGAAATTTAGGTACAAACGGCATAGTACAGGGACAGTAAAAAGGAAAAGAATGTGCGAACATGCACATTTTTTAATCAAACCTTTGTTAAATTTTCGAGTATAACCGAAATCATGAGTAAAACAAAGACATCGCTTTAGGTGTTTTGTTGAAATAAAGAGTTGCCTAAAGCTAAGGTTGTGAGTGGCAATTTTTTGTTTGTGAACCTTAAATTGTTTAGGTTTTTATTTTTTGTAATTTCTTTTTACGACGTACTTGTTGTTTGTTCAGTATATGACAGACGGAATGCTTTTGCGGGAGTTTCTTGGCGAACCAGACCTTGCAAGTTACAGGTGACAAAATATATTAGGTCGTTACTGTTAGGTAATTATTAGAAAATAAACTTTTTGAAAGTCAATGCATGTCGGTAAGCTTATTTTTGGAAAACATCCCTGTCCTTAGAACAGAAGGAAAAGACTAAGAACACCTTCATCCAGGCACCTCCCCTGTGTGTTTTTGTTGTCAAAGTAAATCTACGTGTTCAGTGTTTTTCCATTACTTTGTCAAACTAGATCCCCTTATTTAAGGCTTTTGATTCCTTTCTTTGAGTAGATCCATTCGTTCTGGGAATTCATTTTTCCAGTTTGTTACAGTAGAACCCTTAGCTCAGAGGTTTCCAATTCCTTTCTTATGGTTGATTCTCTTGCTCGGGGATTTTCATTTACGTTGTTTTGATTCCCAATTCTTTTTTTAGATTAAATTCCCCTTCCTTAGGGGTTTCAAGTTTTATTGTTACTGAAGATACTATTTTGTGGGGGAACTGCATCTCCACATACCTTAGGTCAGGGATTTACAACCATTCATAACAGTTAATCATCTGGCTCGGGGGTTTATACTATTTCATCATAGTAGATCCCCTTGCCCAGGTATTTTAGTTCCTTTGTTACCCTTGATCTCTGTGCTCAGGAACTTTCAGTTCCTTTGTTATGGAAGATCCCCTCTGTCGGGGATTTCTATCTTCTGGGTTACGGTAGATCCTTCTGGTTCAGTTACTCTAGTTCCTTTGTTACGGTAGATCTTATTCAGGAACTTCCAATTCCTATGTTACAGTAGCTTCCTTGCTCAGTGTCGTCAAGTTCCTCAATTACAAAAGAACCCCTTTCTCGGAATTTCCAATTATTTTGTTTCTGTCTGTACCCTTGCTCAAGAACTCTAGCTTCTTCGTAACAGTTCTATAGCGGTTCCCAGTTCCCTTTTAGATTAGATTCCTCTTGCTTATGGGTTTCCATTTCTTTTATTACAGAAAATACTATTTTGTGGGGGAACTTCATCTCCTTGGTTACAGTAGATCCCGATTACCCCTTGCTCAGTGACTCTATCTCCTTTGTTGCATTAGACTTCCATGTTCAAAAATAACTTCCAGTTTCTTTTGTTACAACATTTCCCTTGCTAAGTGATTTCCAGTTCCTTTTTCAGTTACTGTTGATTCTTTCAATCGCTGATTATTGCTATTGTTGTTGTTAACGATATTAATGTTTTTATTTCTGCTGTTGTTAGGCAACAGTCGATGCGTTAAACAGTTTCACACCATATGGAAACATTGTATATCATATTTTTATAATGCTGAATCATGCAATCGTCCATTACAGTGTAATTATCATCGACGAAGCTCACGAGAGAACTCTACACACGGATGTACTGTTCGGTTTAGTGAAGGATATTGCAAGATTCAGACCAGACATAAAACTACTTATATCAAGTGCTACTTTGGATGCCGAAAAGTTTTCAAGCGTAAGTAATTGGTTCAATTCGCAAAGTTGATTCTGTTTAGTGCTCGAACTTTGTACAGTTTTTCTCGGTGCTATTTGTTAATGCTTCATCAGTGCTGTATTTGTCTTTTATAGTTTAAACCACCAACAGCACTGTAGTTACCTTGAAAATATTTAACTTTTATACTGTAGCTTCCACTGCCAAGCCATATTTAGTGCGTATAGGTTATAACATCATTCTGTGTTTACCATGTACATTTTAATCTAATATAACGAACTAACCTTTTAGCTTTCTTGTCATTTCAGTTCTTTGATGATGCACCGATCTTTAGAATTCCTGGACGCCGCTTTCCTGTCGATATTTATTACACAAAGGTAACATCAATTTGAGATAGTCCAGTGATGTATATTCCAGTTTAATGCGATGTTATCCAACTTTAGATGATACAATAGGCCTCACCTCATTTCCTATGTTTGTTGTTTTGTAAACTTAATTTATTGAGATGTTTTTTATTCCAAAACTAGTTGGGACAACGGTTTGCTGTTGCATTAACATCTTTTTTGTGACTTTATCTGACGCCAGTTGGGACAGCCAGCCGAACTTTTTTTCTGAGTAATTTGTTTAATGAACATGGTTAACATTGAAGCGAAATGAAAGTTAGCTGTCTTTCGGCGTATTTACAGTTTAGACGTTGGTCTAGATTAAACAGTGATTAAAATACAGTTTTACCATATGTTTTGCAGACCTGAACGGCTACACCATGAGATTATAAGAATCTGAGAAAGATAAATAAGAACGTTTAAGCAATGATTGTTACTAAATATACTCTGCTTGTAATTTTCGTAGTGCACATGCTGACGTTTTTGTCTCAAATTGCACACTGATTTATAGAACAGCAAAAGTTTGGAAACATATTACACAGGAGGAGAGGTTGGCACAGTTGTAAAGTTTCTGCCTCCCGATACTGAGATCCCCGGGTCTTTCCTGGTCTGGTCGAGGCTTGAATATTTGGGTGACCTTCTTTTTCGCTGAAGTTCTTTCGACTTTCCATCCTTACTAGGTTGTTAAAATGAGTACCAGCATACATGGACCACTTTGAAATGGCTTCCAGAGGCGCTTCTATTTGTCTCTGGTCCATTGGTGGTAAACTTATCATTATAAAGCGCTTTTTAGCATATTAATGAAAAAGGCACCGTTGATCTAAGAAGCAATTTAAAATAAGTTTTGATGATCGCTCTCTCCCCAGGCCCCTGAGGCAGACTACCTGGATGCGGCAGTTGTAACAGTGCTGCAGATCCATGTAACACAACCAGATGGAGATATCTTGGTGTTTTTGACTGGACAAGAAGAGATTGAAGCTGCACAGGAGCTCTTACAAGAACGAACGAGGAAATTAGGGTCAAAAATAAAAGAACTGATTATACTTCCGATTTACGCGAACCTACCGTCTGATCTACAAGCCAAGATATTTGAACCAACTCCACCTGGTGCTAGAAAAGTAAGTTCAATATTGCTTTGTACCTTATCCTGCCAAAAACCGGTTTCATTATTTGATTTTTCTAACTTCTAATGTAAATGCTGTTGTTATCATATTAAGTGGCTACTCACTTTTTCTTGGTTTTATTCTAGCTTTTGAACCAGTTGTTGAAACCCTATAAAGCGACCATTCATTTTGCTTGTCTTGACAACAACAACATCATCATTATTTATTTGCACTTAAACCTTGTCTTAATAACTATTTACAAAAATCTCCTGAGTTGAGTAGAAATGATTGGTGTTATTTATTCTAACTAATGAAACAGTTGATAAAACCCTATAAAGCGATCATTAATTTTGCTTGTCTTGAAAAGTTGAAATGATTGGTGTTCTTCATTCTATATTTTTGAACCAGTTGATGTAACCCTATAAAGTGACATTTCATTTTGCTTGTCTTGAAGACTAGAAAAGATTTGGTGTTATTCGCTCTAATTTTTGAACCAGTTGATGGAACCCTATAAAGAAACCATTCATTTTGCTTGTCTTGAAGAGTAGAAAAGATTTGGTGTTACACATTCTAACCTTTGAACCAGTTGTTGGAAAACCTGTAAAAAGACCATGTGTTTTTATGCTTGTCATAAAGCGTAGAAATGATTGATTTTATATTTGTATTCTTATCGCTTTCACTGTTCGTCATATACAGTTATTTAAGTTAGGATTGCGTTACACTGTGTAAGTTGTTCTTAAATGATCTTGACGAAAATGACTTGTTAAAGTAGTTAAGACTCGAAAATTATCCTGCTAACCTATCCAACCAAAAGTCGATTTTATCTTTGGAATATTTTAACTTTTGTACCAGTTGTTGAAACCCTGGTACCATTCGTTTTGCACATCTTGAGGCGTAGAAATGATGATGATTTCTAACCAGTGGTCGAAATCCTAATGAATTCCTTCTTGTCTTTCCAGTCTATAATCACCCTTGAAAGTAATTTGCTGTCATATTCTGAAGACGTTTGAAATGAATAAGATACACAAACACAAACGACTGTACAGCTACCCCAGTTCTCTAATGTCCGCCATCTTGATTTACAGGCTTCGACGAAATAAAGAGGAAAAATAGGAACTGCTTGTAGTCTAGACCAACTGCATTTTTGGTACACTTTTGTTTTGGTTACAGTTAATTATAATTGCTACCGTAGTTTTTTGTTTCTTTTTAGAAAATGTTTAGAGACTGCTAACAAGTCTTTTTTGCTATTATTATCATAAACATCATAACCATAATAATCATCATTATTATTATTATTATTATTATTATCATTTTCATTAATATTATTTATAGGTCGTTCTTGCTACGAACATAGCAGAGACGTCCCTGACCATAGATGGAATAATCTACGTCATCGATCCTGGGTTTTGCAAGCAGAAGAGTTACAACCCAAGGACCAGCATGGAGTCGCTAGTGGTTACACCTGTCTCCAAGGTAACAGAAAGGATTCGACATATAGACAAGAAAAATCAAACTATCTAACGCGGGCAGGCAGTTGAATTATAAATAAGAATACGAGAAGTTACTCCATTTTTGATGTTGGTTTATAATATTTCCCCCGGCTATCTTCAGGTTATCTTCAATCATAATCTCTGAAAACACTGTCTTGGCACTACAGCAAAGGTCTGGAGAAGTTGAAATTTTCTGGGTATTATTTGTTTTTCTTAGTTTTACACAAGCTAGGTAAATCTCTTATGGTATGGACGCCCTAACCCTTTCAGTCCAAAACACAACCAACTTTTTGTTCGTAAATTCTCCCAACAAGGATTCGTTCTTTTCAACTTATGAGAACTTATTTTCTTTCATTTTTGGTTGTTTTGTTGATCATTTTCCTATTTCTCACCACCATATGACTCCTTTTTTTAAGGTTGTGTTAGATGACTCAGTTTGTGTATGTTATGTTAGGAGAAGTAAGATATTGATAAAACCGGCTAGTGATTAAAGGGTCAACGTAAAAGGTGGAGGGATATTCATGTTTAGATTTAAATTTGGAGGCTGAATGAAAGGATCTGGAATAAGTCTGAAACCTTGCAATACCGATGTAGCATTTGAAGTGTCACTATTTTGAGTCGATTCTGTTGAAAAAAACAATGCCAGCAACTGAGACGCTTGTTGTTGCAACTCTATCGTATGGTGCAAAGTTTGCCCAGCTGTTTTGTCCCAAATGTAAACAAACTGTTATTCATGTTATCCAAGGCTTCAGCCAATCAACGTTCAGGTAGAGCAGGTCGCGTTGCAGCAGGGAAGTGCTTTCGTATGTACACAGCTTGGGCCTACAATAACGAACTTGAAGAAAACACAATACCTGAGGTGAGCTCTGTTCGAGGTCCTAAGCGGATAGTATGTACCTCAGAATTTGGTTATTGGTCATTAAATAAGTACACATCTTTGTATTTGACTTCTACCACGAACAGAGTGTGAATTGTTCTTGTGTGTTTTTATCGTGAGGAATAGCCCACTATTGTCTGGTATGATTGATCATTGATAGTACGGTATGTGGAGTTGTATTAATGAAAGTAAAACACTAAACAAATGTATAAAAAAGAAACGATCTCTTGATGATTTTTTTAAACACAGAAGCTGTGTTTTAAGAATTTTATCCAAAGATCGTATCTTTTTTATACATTCTATTATAATTTTACCTGGATGCTCTTCCATTTTAAAAATACTTTTATTATAGCAGTTATTCTCATGTTCCTTTGTTTAAACAGAGTTATTTTTATGACATACATAAAGCCAACCGTTTCTTGTTTACTTTCACTGTTTTAAGATTCAGCGCACAAACCTTGGCAACGTTGTTTTGCTACTCAAAAGCTTGGGAATCAACGATTTAATCCACTTTGATTTTATGGACCCCCCACCAGCTGAGACGCTCATCCTGGCACTAGAACAGTTGTACGCTCTAGGAGCTTTAAACCATCACGGCGAGCTTACAAAGGTAACTCAGCCTCGGAGTATCATCCGATACTTTGTAAGCATTGGAGCATGATAACCTTGCAGTTATGCTATAAAATGTCTTGTTTAGATGTATTGACTCATTTCGTAGTTAAGTATAGTGTTACAGTTAGCGTAATTACGATGAGAGCTGTTCCACATGTTTGATTTACAGCTTGGGAGGAAAATGGCCGAGTTTCCAGTTGATCCAATGATGTCAAAAGCATTAATTGCTGCCGAAAAGTAAGTTTAATGCAGTTATTAAATTTATTCTTTTTTCTTCTTTAGATGACCCTCCCCATCAGGGTATCGTTCAACGTCATGAACCAGGTACCCATGCTACCAAGCCGGGTCATGATCAAGTCTTCAGTTGGCATAGTGTTTTGCTCCCAATGTGCATGCCCCTTAATGTCGCTTGCATTTTCCAAGCTCTTCTGTTGTCTTTAACCCGTATCCCCTATTTTTATTTTGACCATTTTCGGACTTTTGGCGACCTTCCTCAGCATGGTTCCATGTTTTGAAACACGGACAACTGGTAACTCAGCCATTCGTGGAAGGATAGTATCCCATTTGATTCTTCCTGGACCTGGTTCCATGTGTCAATACTTGGACATTATTTTACTCAACAATTTTGTAGAAGGGTAGTTTCTTTTTCGATTCTTCCTCGACTTGGCTCCACGTGTTGAAACCCGGACTCAGCAATTTGTGGAACGGTTGTAGTCTTATCGAAACTTCTCGGAATTATCTCATGTGTTAAAGTGTGGACAACTGGTTACTCAGCAAGTTTTGGAAGGATTGTAATCTTATTGAATCTTCCTTGAGTGGTCCATGTGTCATACCCGGACAACTGGTTACTCAGCAAGTTGTGGAAGGATTTTAGTCTTATTGAATCTTCCTTGAGTGGTCCATGTGTCATACCCGGACAACTGGTTACTCAGCAAGTTGTGGAAGGAATGTAGTCTTATTGACTCTTCCTTGAGTGGTCCATGTGTCATACCTGGACAACTGGTTACTCAGCAAGTTTTGGAAGGATTGTAGTCTTATTGACTCTTCCTTGAGTGGTTCATGTGTCGATACCCGGACAACTGGTTACTTAGCATCTCGCAGTGTTGTCAGTTCTTTTGAAGGATGCTATAAAGCTCTTCATTGGCCTTGTGTAGGAAAACAAAGAAGAAATCATATATGTATCAAGAATACGCTGACGTAGGAACAGATAAATGATTGTTGACATTTTGGTTTTATTTTTCGCAGTATTTGATAAGATTTGACCTATCTGATTTTATTGCTGATTTCCTTTTGCCTTTTTTACTTCAAGGTATAAGTGCGTGGAACAGATTGTAACAATAGTCTCCATGCTGTCAGTCAACAGTGCAGTTTTCTATCGGCCTAAAGATAAAATTGTGCATGCAGACAACGCCAGACAGAATTTTTTCAGGCCTGGCGGTGACCACCTGACCCTTCTTAACGTGTATGATCAGGTGGGTAAAAAAAGTGTATATCTTACCCTTAAGACATGTGAGTCCTTGATAGTAAACGACGTGGCGGCTGAACAGTTGAATGTGCAACTTGATCACTGGCTAGAATGTTGACTTGTGTTTTTGAACGTACCACAGAAATCAGTTTTACCACTCTATCTTGTTTTGCTTTCCTTTTTTTAAAAAAAAATTCTAACTTAGCTCTTTCAGCCTTAGTCTTGTTTATCAATTTCTAACTTCTTCTCAGAGACCCACACAAAATAAGTCGTTTGGTAATGAGAAAATGGAAGAGCGAGAAGAAAAGCGACATTCTCATAAACCGATGATATGGATATACTGGTTCTAGTGGGGAGAATTGACGTTTGACGCGTTTAGCGCTAAAAGGGATCATTTGAAAAAACATAATAAGTAACTTATTACGTCATTCGCTCGGTCTTTGCTTGAAAACCTTAGACCTCGGTCGTTTGGTACGAAACTCACTACACTCGGTCTGCACGTCAAGCCATCTGTCTGAGATTTCCCAGTAAAGTCCACGTAACGGTTAATAAGTGAGTTATTATTGTCGTTAGTTTTAAAATAGGGGTGAACTTCGACGCCCATTAAGCCATTAAGAAATGAAGGCGGCGCCCCTAACCTTTTGTCTACTTTTGTCACAAGCAACCTGTTAAGTAAGAACCGGGAAACTTTTAAACGATCTGTTACACAGGAACATACGTGAAACGCGATAGTTCTTTCCTTAACGTTCTGCATTGTTGAGGCAGTCATTGCATTTCAATGTCGTTGCAGTGGGCCGAGACAGATTACTCAACACAGTGGTGCTTTGAGAACTTTATCCAGCACCGTTCAATGAAACGAGCCCGCGATGTTCGTGAACAGCTGGAGGGGTTGATAGAGAGAGTGGAAATCGAAATGTCTTCAAATCCTGGTGACGCGGTTGCTATCAGGAAGGTATGTGTCTTAAAGTGTCTATGTATACAGCCTACAGGATTTTTGTGCTTGTTGAATCTTTGTATTGAATAAACAAGTAATCCCCCAAAATGTTTTTGGTTTAGCAACTTCTTCGCTTCAAAATCTAGCTTCAAAGATGCCAGGCTGACCACGCCCAAGAAAGATGACCGCGGGTTGCAAAATAAAAGAGTCCGGGTTCAGAACGGCTTGTGACGTCATGTTAAAATATGTTGACTATTCTGCCAATTTATTATACGATGGCAATGATAAGTTTTTTCTGTAATCGCAAACTCAAACAGACTTCATTTGGGGTAAGCAAACTGAATTCTCTGCTTTTCAAGCAAATGGATAAAACGAAAGCTTTGAGACGTTCCTGAAATGACGTCACATAACACCAAACTTCCTTTACTCGGTCAAAGTCGGAAATTTAAAGTGCTCTTGATTTTTTATGGCGGAAGTGTGACAGAGTCCAAACATTTTTTTTAGAATGCTTTAATAAATTAAATAAAGACTAGTAATTTAACGGAAGACTTCTTCGGAAAAAAATGTTCGAGGCATAACAACATTTTTTTCCGAAGAAGTTTTCCGTTAAATTACTAGTCTTTATTTAATTTATTAATTTCTTT
>JANVCF010025789.1:0-14036 GCA_025388745.1 Hydrozoanthus gracilis
AATTGTTTGAGGTAAAAATTTTATGACATTTTTAAACAGAAATGAAATATTTTAAACAAAAACTACATAACTCTTTAAAGGTTACCAGTCCCCGGCCTGCTCGGTCAAAATGTACATTCCAATCTTCTTTTGACTAAAAAGCATATTTAGACGTGAATATTTTCGGTGGTTATTCAAATTTTGAGTTCAGTGATGACAACAGTTTCAATCTAAAAAGTAAAAAAATAAGCTTGATAGGGACTTTAAAGATTATCCAACTGCGTCTCTTTCCGTGCATTTATGTTGCTCTTATACATTAAACCTTTCTAATATAAAAAAAAACAAAAGAAAATGAATCAAACAGTCAGTAGAACTAAGAAAAAATGAGAGACAGATCCTTCTCATTTGAGATTTTTAAAACGTTTGTAAAAAGGAATAGGTCTGAAAATGGAAAAGAAAAGCTTCTATGTAACCAATGACATTAGGCATGTTCTTAGCTCTAAGGCTCGCTCTTTGTATTATCTGCAAGGTTGAGACAAATATTCTAATGTTAACAACTAGTTTACTTTGGTGAAGAAGTATCGATTTACTTGAAATTGAACCAACTCGTAATGGTTGCAACTAGTACTTTAAGGTAATTCCCCAGTTTTGCATTGCGGATCTTTTTTGTGCATTGTGTACTGTTTATTGTTTACACATTTTATCATAAATCATTCTAGTGAGTGTTAAGCTGTAGAAGACTTATCAGAAAAGTTAATGCAAGAAACAGTCTTTATAATTTATGGGGCTTTTTGTTCAACTCGTTCCAGTCTCTCCTCGGAACTTGATGTGGAAAAACAGCACTTGTTATTCTGTTTTTCTTATAACTTCTCTTAAAGAAGCACGGGTAACCCACAATTTTTTTTCGTCAATCTATCAAATCTCAACAGGACTTTTTGAAGAGAGAAAAAATTGGGAAAATCTCAGTATTGCATATTCGAAAAATTTGAAAAACAAAGACAAGAATACAGAGTTTCTTGAGGTACAGGAACCATAGCAAGAACAAAAGCGCATGAAACTTCTTCCTTATCAAAAATGTTTTTGCTTAAAATCAAAAGAAAATTATTTTCCTAGTCCAGAAGAACTTTTAACGTTATCTGTCTTTACTTCCCTAATTAATGCTCCTCTATGTTATCTTGGTTGGCAACATGAGAAAACTATAGTTTAAATTTCAAGCTTACAATAAATGAAAAACAGCCCTAAGGGAGTATTCATGGCAATCGTATCTCAAAAGTTAACATGGGCTAACCCCTTTTATATTCAATTTTTTGCAATTCACATATAATAATTAACAAATGGCGAAAGTTTAACAAAAGTCTCAGTGTAGGTTATATTTCAATGGAATGACCTTCAGGTAAACCTGCTCAATGGAAAAGAAAAGGGCCAACCTGTGTTGTCCACGCCATCATATATCTTGCTGTGTACAACCAATCAGTGGACCGCACTTGTAACCTGATGAGTTTAAGGGCAGATTTTAGACAATGGACCGTCTCAAAAGTAGAAATAGCACAAGGATTGAGAGACTTAACTATACATTTATACAAAAAAACGACGATAAAAGAAATTGCCACACGTGACGCTATGAAGGCGGATTAAACAAGAATGAGGATGGCTGGAAAGCCGAAACGTTAGGGCAACAGGATTAAGGCAGAATAAGACAACAAGGGTAAGTGAAAAGAAGAGAAAATAACCAAGACAATGAACTGGTACTTTTTGAGTGCACGTGAATTAAGTCTAGTGTAGTTGTTTCTCTCGCTTACAGCGATTGTCCGCGAACTCTTTCAAACCCTCACTGCACGAAGGTAATCTTTTTACCTCATCAAATTTTACTTATAGCCTTGTTTACAAGTCGATATCGCAAAACTGAAAAGATATACTTGTGATTAACCTCTTGCTGCGTATCTCCTATTTTCATTTCTCCTTGCCGTTAAGTGCTTTTTAAAAATTGCTGGTTTTGTAACATATGTTGGGTTGTAGCTCGAAATCCCTAAGTAGACGTTCATCGTGCATGTATAGTCTTAGCTATATTCAACAACTTTATATTTCAGAGACATGTTTTTACTGTTACCTAGTTTCATCATTATGAAGCTAATGTTACTTTAAGAACAAAGCTTTAAGTGTAAATCGACTATATGATAACAATTAAAACTACCGCAACTTCAGTTTAAGTTTCACGCTAATCAGCAACTAGTTGTCAAACAACATCATTGCCTTATGATTGTATATAGTTTGATACAGTTCTACCTTTAGAAGTGTTGAGCACTTTCAAGCGTGATCCGCTGACGCCACCGTACGTGTTACTTTCAAAACGAGCAGCTGGTAAATTAAATGAAAACCCTTTTCAAAGAATTTATTACGTTTACGTACAACTAAAGCTCTAGGAGATCAACAATCATGCTTTTCTGTAAATTTATTAAACAAACAGCAGTTTAATAAAGATTTTGATAGATTTATGTGCCAAGATTACTAAGATAACAAAGTGTAATAAAGGAATCTGAAGTTATGAATAAACTGAGCTGAACTGAACTGAAAAGAACTGAAAAATACAAACTAGGATCTAACAATTATTTATCTTCTTTATTTTTTTAATTCTTTTTTAAAGTGCTTCTTTAGAGTTGCTGTATTTTATGTATATAGGCACAGCCGATCATTGGAGACGCAATTCATACAATCTAAGAGCAAAATTTTGTGTTTCATGCCCTTTTCTAATAAAAAAGTTACAAATTACCGTGTTTTATTTCAGTGTAGCTGTAATGAAATGTCTTCTGTTTTATATACACTGAAAAGGAATAATTTTTTAACCTAAATAATGTAAAACACAAAAACTAAAAAAAGAAGTAAGACATTATAGAGTGCACAAAAAATAGGCTTCTTTTTAAATATATTTTGCGAAAGGTTCTGCACAAGAACTGTGCATTGTTACAGTAGAGTAAGAGCAGATGATTGAACTACAGTAGTACGGCATATGTTGTGCGTGTTTATGTATATTTATGCTCTGTTTTAGTGTTTAATATTTTCTATCTTAATTTTTCTTATTTTTTTACCTTTTCCCTGTGCAGTTATCTTCAATTTTGTGAAAATAAGAAAACATGAAAAAATTATGATTTGCTACAAAGGGGTTCGTGCTTTCTTAGTGTTTCTTCCAACGCAATACAAAATGCATTTCGCGGGCTTGTTCCAAGAGTGGTGTTTTGAAACAAAGTTTCTAAAAAACCAGAAAGTATTACAGAAATGAAAGTGCAACACATTGCTAATTTACCATAGGTTTACTAAAGCCACCAAGATTTTGATTAAAGGTGATTAAAAACAGATATGAAGCTAGACGTGCCCAAAAGCTATTTTACATTTCTTGCAATTCTTGACACACTAGTACTAAAAAGGGTTTGTTGTGCAACTGAGTTGAAAAAAGAAAATTTTGTTTTCGGTTCTGAAGCTTGGTCAGAGAAGCTGAATAAAATACAAATTGCTAAGGTTCGCATTACAAAGAACAAAGTAAAGTTGAAAATTAAAGTGTTCACTTGATGTTAGTACCCGACTATTTGAATAACAGCTCGGCCACTTAGTGGTCAGAGATGGTGGTGGTATAACATAATCCTAAATCGATCCAAGGAGATCACCTAGGAGTAATAACAGCCAGTACAATCCGAAGTAGAAAATAATTCACAAAGACATTAATGCAAGTGATCATCTGTGTCGTGTAATTGAGTTTTCTTAGTTATGAAAGAAGAGAGCAGAGTTAAATAGACAACCAGTAATGCGCAGAAAGTGCGATAGGCTATGTAGATAAAACAGGGCACAATGGTCTTTGATCTCATTTCTTTACAAAGTTTTTGCTAGAATGTATAAAGCTTTCATTGAGATATTTTCGACGTATTCATGCGACTAATCATCCCATGGTAGAGTGAGTCGGGAGTACATTTGTTCAATAAGAAATCAGAAACTTTTCTCATTTTCAACGTGAAGCGGTTTTTTATCTGATACCGTGTAGTACGTAGTGTGTATTGAGGTCGCCCTCTCATTCATTCACAAATTTAGTTGCTTATCTTACTTCATGTTCGACGCGCATTTTTCAGCATTACATAAAGTTTCAGTTTCGATGTTCGCTGAAACCCAAACCAGTGAGTCTCACAACGTTTGAATCTTCAAAAATTCTTGTTGCTGAAAGGTTATTCTCTTTTTCCTCTTTACAAATACGGCCAACAACATGAAGACAAAATCTCGAACCTCGTCCAACCAGTGCCTTGATTGCCACGCGAAAGTTTTTGTTGAGGCAGATACAGATGAGAGGATTCCACAAAGAAGAGGAGTACACTAATAGAAAGGATATCAGCGTCAAAGAATATTTGTTACCATCTTTCCAGTGACTGGCATCTAAATTGAAGTGTACGAAAGTGATGGCAGTAAAAGGAATCCAAGATATCGCGAAAGCAATCATTAACGCGACAGCCAGAGATGTAACTTTGCGGTTGGTTTGATCTCTGAGAGCTTGGCTTGCAGCAGAAGGATTGCCTGGAATTGTACGATTTCGAAGCTTGAACAGAATAGCTGGATAAACAAAAATAATGGTTAATGTCGGTATTCCGATGATTGAACCGAACCAAAAATATCTAAAGTATGTGTGCAAGGCTTGTTTCTGGTAAAAACATTTTCTAGGTGACTGAATATATGGAACTAGTGATAGGCCGATACAGAACAGCCATATTGTGGTGATGATGGCAGTTTTGTTTCTCAACAACGATCTCTTTGTAGGAAAGAAAACCGCCCAAAAACGATCCAGGGAGATTGCCATGAGGCTTAGTAAGGAAACGCTGTTGGAGAGGCTCCACAATAACTGAAATGCGATACAAAGGAGAAAGTTGTGTTCTTCTGCGACAATGCCAAATCTAAAGTTTCGAATGAAAATGGCGCTTAAGATCGAAACAGCAGTGTTTGAGAGTACATCCGACACGGCCATGTTGGCTACAAACAGGTTGATTGTAGTTCTCATTTTCTTGTTGAAGTCCTCCCAAACCACGGCTATGATCAAACAGTTGCTGATGATGGAGGCTGGGCAGATCAACCCAACTACTACTAATGTTATAGCAATTTCGCCATAAGAACTCAAGAAATCAGGAGGTCCGCCTGTTTCATTCATGGACATGCTTAGATTTGCCCTTTTTCTGTTTGGTTTCAGGGCAAAGAAAGAGTCTATTTCGTATTGACGTGAGCAGTTTGCTTGCTTTATATAAAAAAGCTCTATTTTTCTTACACCGCAACTGATTTTGCTTTGACATCCGGATCTCACCCATTAATCATTACTGTCCTTTGCTTGTTTTGCTTTCAGTGTGACATGGATGACATGAGAAACGGATATCACAAAACTATAAGAGTGAAATTTGAATAGTAACCTTTGTTGCGTTATGCTGCCGTATTTGCTGAAGGGATTGATTTTAGAAAATATTTACTAATTCAAAATTCATAAGACCATTGCTATATAAACATAATGAATGTTCTTTAATTGTAATTTTTAAAATACATTTTTTTTTTACCTTTATTGAAGAACTCGTGTTTACGTCTTGATTTTATCTTGTGGCCAAAACAATAGCTCGCTGTTGTGAATGTTCTATTGACATACAGAATAAGTAGTTAAATAGTAGCTTTCTTCTATTTGAAATGTCTTTCTTTTAGTTTTTCAATCATGACTAGAACTTTATTAAAAATCTCTTTTGGTTTCTTAAACAAACAGCTATCCATTGAAACTAAAATTTATTATCTTATGCTGAGCTAAGTTTTAGATTGTGTAAGGCGGCTGACGAGGTTCAATAACTGACAATTTAGTACAATTTGTAGCTTCTGTTGAGGATTTGACACTAGAAAATTGGAAAGAATACGGTTTTTGCTGATCTTAAAATCAAAACGTATATAGTACCCAAATAGCCCCTTCAACGAAAAAAAAAAGATTAACTAATTTTAATTTGAATAAATTCGAACCCATGAAATATGAAATAGTTCTAAGTCTCTCATACCAACTGGGGAGCGGGGTCAGCTTGGAATTTAAGTAATATTGCAGCACGCCGAAAGGTTTTATTTAAGAAGTACAGATTATAAGGTTTCAATTGACAAAAAAGTGAGAAAAGTTTAATTATATTGGTGGCCTTGAAGGTTAAACTGAATAGCTTGACAAACAACAAATTTAAGTGTTGCTTAGAACAAAACAAAGTTGTGGAATAACAAATGAATCAGTAAGAGAAACTTATTTTGATACATAATTTTTTATATCATGCGTAGCGATTGAAGAAATAAATTGATAAATCAAAACTAAAAAAGAAGAGCCATATTTTGGCGTCGTTGAAATTACTACAAAAATATTTTCTCTTAGCAAGGAGAGAAAAATTCCTTTACAGATTCAAGGACATCGGTACAAGACGATAACTATTTGAAAACATAGTAAGAAACAAAAAAAGGCTTTTCTTTCATGTACGACTGTGTAGTCAGTGATATACGATATGGTTGACTTCCTATTCTCCAAGGGTCTATGTGTTTGGCGTCTACTTTCAACTTGAGTTTATACACTTCATGGAGGGTACATGCAGTCTTCACTAAAACTAACATCGGTGAGTCTGTTGTTTAGCTCTTTTACAGACGCTGTTGCTGTAGAATAGTTTTTTTGCTTCTTTTTAAACAAAAACGCCCAAAACCAAAGCAACAAAATCTTTGCCTTGGTTGCGGCGAGAACGTTAACGCTTTTGTTGAGACAGTTACAGATGAGTAGATTCCACAAGGCAGAGGTGTAAACTAGAGGGAAGGGTGACAGCGTCACAAAAGCAATTCTAATATCGTTCCAGGTTTTGCAATTGGTTTGCTGATATATTCGATTCATTGTAATTCATCGTTTTCTTGCCATGTAACTAAAAATAAAAAAACAACTTCAGTTGTTGCAGAAACCTATACCAGTGAGTCGGGCAGCGTTTAGATCTTCTGTTAATGTTGTTGTTCGACAAAGCTTTTTTGTCTTGTTTTTCTTGCAAATACTGCTCCATGTGTTACAACAAAAACTTGAACCCTGTCCAACCAGTCCCTTGAATGCAACACGAAAGGTTTCGTTTAAACAGACACAAATGAGAGGATTCCACAAAGAAGAAGTATGTACCAAAAGAAGAGATAGGAGTGTTAAGAAACTCTCTTTAACAATCGCCCCGGTTTTAGTAAGAACGACGAGGTCTTTTAAAGTTATCGCAACGAAAGGAAACCAGGAGATTCCAAAAGAACCGATTGAGGCTGCAGCGAAAATCGTAACTCTTTTGTTGGTTCGGTTTCTGAGTGCTTGATTTGCTTGAGTGGGATTGCCGGGGATTTTGTGACTTCGTAGTTTGATTATAATAGCTGGATAAACAACAATAAGAGCTAATGTTGGTGTTCCGAGGAACAAACTGATCCATGAAAACCCAAAATAAATGTAAAGATTTCTGTTCTGATAAAAACATTTCTGTGGTGACAGGATAACTGGAACAAGTGACAGACCGATACAAAACAGCCACATTGTGGTGATGATAGCAGACTTGTTTCTCAACAATGATCTCTTGGTAGGGAAGAAAATCGCCCAAAATCGATCCAGGGAGATTGCTGCAAGACTGTACAAGGAAACGCTGCTAGAAAGACACCATATTGTAATGAATACATTACAAAGGATGACGTCTAGTTCTTCTATCATTTTGAAGTAAAGTTTTTGAACAAAAACAGTACATAGAAATAAAGCAGCTGTGTTTATGAGTATGTCTGACACGGCCATGTTGGCTAGAAACAAGTTGATTGTAGTTCGCATTTTCTTGTCTTTGTATACCGCGGCTACGATGAAACAGTTGCCGATTATAGAAGCTGGGGATACCAACCCTGATATAACTGATATCGCAGCAATTTTTCCGTCAGAGCTCAAGAGGTCAAAAGCTCCGCCCGTTCTATTTTTGGTCATTTTGGATTTTCCTTCTTTGTCCTTGGTTTTAATGCAAATATTTTCCACCAAGTTCTCGGTGAGGGGATCGAAGAGTGAATTTCAATTACAATGAAACTATAGAGTAACTAATTTTGCATAATTCATATTTGCCTGTCTTTTGCTGTCTTTTTTTAATTTCGTCTTCCTTTACTCGGACAAGAAATTGAAGAGGTGAGTTGACAGACAATCGTTGCCGCCTTAGTTGCCGTATCTTCTTTGTCACAGTGTAGTTGCATGAAGCAAATATTTGCCAAGTTTCAATATTTAGACTATCGTTACTCGACACCCAAGTTGGCGTTTGTATTGATGCTTTGAATTTTATTGAGCAAAAGAGAAATCTAGGTTTTATTACTGAATGATAATGACTCGCTTTTATTATTTTTTTTTTCTGCCAGAATTATTTTTAGCATTTTGTTACTTCTTTGAATTTAATTTCTAAACTCGTTTTTAGTTGTTGGTTGTTAATAAGATGCGAACAATTTTTCAAGCTAAAGCCTTTATTGGTTTGCCTTGAATTTCATAGGAAAATAAGCAAAACAATAAAGCTTTCATATTTTGGTATACTTACTTTTGTTATTGTTGTTTTCAAGTCCACATTGACAGAGAAAATATAGTTTATTTGATAAAACCGCAATCCAGAATTATTAAATTTTTGTAATTATTTACATATGAATAAACCTTCCTCAGAAAGCCTTTCTTGTTTCTTTCTTAAGTTTGGTAAATAAACAGCAAGAGATGAAGCCAAAAAACTTATGAAAAGATAATAACAACGGATACAAAAATTGATCAGCGGCGGATGATTGAGACAGAAGAACAAAAGTTACCAAGAATACCGTTATCATACAATTTCGACTACTAAACATAATAAAACACTGCTTGGAAGATTGTGACCTTTCTTTACATAGAATCAAAGGGCAGTAGTACCAAACAATAAATTTTCTTAAAATAGGTTGGTATGAATTCATAAACTCGGCAAACTCATCATTGAACTTACTTTGGTAAACAATGTGTATCGGATTTACTAAAGGTTAGTAAATCCGATACCGCAATTTTGGCAACTGAAACAGGTTGATTATTAGTAAATCCGATACCCCCATAAAGGCAAGACACATTGTAAATGACAAAGATACTAAAAAGTTGACATTGGTTAAAACAATGCAGTTGATCAAATTTTGAAAATATTGACTGAAAATCTAATTTAAAAGCCGTCTTTGATGTAATATATAGAAGATAAATAAAGCTTTTTTCTCTGCACGAGAGGGCTTATATTTGTTTTAATATAAATGTTTCATTGCATGAAATTACCAAGTGAAAACGACAGAGAAAACCAAAAAATGAAAACCAAAGTTATTTATTAGTTTCTGAGTCAGCAGCATTTTGTGGACATTTTTGACACAGACTACAAACATGGCTAATGTGATAATGACGATTGCTACTGAACTCAGATAACATCATTATATTTGCAATGGCAAGCCGCGAAATTGCTGATATTACGCAAGAGGTTTCTTCCCATTTTGGAAACGGTAATTGTTTATTTGTGTCTTTCAACGCATTTAAAGATCACAATCCCTTCAAGCAGATAGGAACTAGCTTTGCTGGCGTTTATTAACCACCCTATGCTCTGTTATGTGTTATGCAACTATAAAGTGTATTTGAAAAGAAAATATTGTTACTTTAGTGGAAAAAGGTTGCTAAAAAATGGCAAACTAATTTATGGTTCTCGAGATACTAAACATTATTGTTTTCAAATGATACCTCGATATACATCATAATTAAAATACTTTTACAATTTGTTTTTTCATCTCTAGTCCTCATTTAGCAAGGTTTACCCACTGAGGTTTTTTTCTTGCCTCATACGCACTTTAACAAGGTTGAATAACTGAGAAGCTCGCGGTTACAAAATTCTAAGAAAAACTAGATCAGCTATTTGTTGAACAAACTTGAAGTTATATCAGCAACAGACCTTTGGGCATTTTGAAACTCTTATAATGTTGAGGTCTTAAAAAATGACAGGTTATATATGCTGATAAATAATAATTTGGTATATGCACGGAAAAAAAATTGTAAACGGAAGTTTAAAATCTATGACGGGAATAAACAACTTTTTTAAATTGAATGTTTTTTGTAAAACCGGTCTGTTAATTTAGCAGGTACGGGTCTTTTGATCTCCGCCCAGGGCTTTCTTTACCTTTCAATTGTTGGTTTCAACAACAACAACAACATATTCAGTTTTTGCACTTCCTTCTGTTTCGTACATTTACACGGTTGAATATTTAGTGTAATATACTTTACAATTTACAATCCAAAGAAGTAAGTAATTAAAATATAGTTTTACAGTGAAGGTGTTGCTCAAGGCCTAAACGAACCGTAAGGTTTTCTAGTTAAACGCTCTCACTCACAAACAAACACATTAAACAAGCAATCTAAGAGAGAAAAATACTAGGTAATCAGAAGTAAAGAATTGTATGTTTGTAGAATTAAGCGACTTTTTACTTCAAGATTCTAATTGTATTACAAGTAGATACTTGTAACTGAAAGAGAAGGTGTTTAGCTCTTTGAAATCGGAGCGAAGATTTTGTCAGATATTAATTACAATAAATCGGGACTTATATAGATTGTTTTGGAATGCATATCTTGTATTGTACGAGGCGACATTTCATCCATAGCGTATTAGTCGTATTACTTTATCCAATTTAAAGTAGATGGATAATTTCATCGATTGTACAATCGAACCTCTAAAGACGGACAGCTTTATAAAACGGAAATCAAATATTGGTCCCTGTCGTTTTCCCATGCAGTCATTTACTGTTTTTTAAGTCTCTCTCTAAGACGGACATCTGTATAAGACGGAGAGTCAAGGACGGTCGGTCCCGGAGGTGTCCGTAAATTCATAAAAGCTTTATTGTTTACAAATTAAACATCTTTTCTTACAGATTAAGTTTCGTACCATTTTGTGTAAATCCTTCCCTCTCTTTAAATTACCTTTTGTTTTTATAATAAGAAAGTAACAATGAAATGAGAGTTTTTTCTAATTTTTGAAATAGCTACATACAAACATGTCGGCTTTCGCGGCGGAAAATAACTCCTGGTAGCATTCGGAGAATACTTAAGAAGTCAAGTGTATTATTTCTTAAATCTGTTTGAGAACATAAGCTTAACTTTGTACTTCTTGCAATTGTTAAATTTGATAAAGAATAATTAAAACAAGGTTTTCTAACGAAGGTTTAGTTATACGTTAATAACTTCTAAGCTTAATTGTAGCTGTAACGAAGTATTCGTTTTTTGTAGGTCGAGCGAAAAAACCCAATATAGTAACAAAACGGCAACTTTGTAAACATTGATGTGTTTTGTGTGCTGTAGTTTGCAGAAATTACTCTAACAAACAAAAAGAAAAAAGGCGAGACATAAAAAAAAAAAAACGTTAGCAAAATTAAGCAATCAACCTTCCTATCCTTTCACAAAAGCAGCAAGGATGTAGCCGGACTTTTGGAGTCTGAGATAAGTTGCAGGTGTTCAAAATCTTTATCATTTTCCTTTTTTACCCTTCATTAATGCTCTTGACTAACGCCTTGTCCACCAAAAGCGTGGCAAAAGAAAGCGAGGATCGAACCCATTGGCCTCACAGTTTGGAATAAGCCAAGCACAAATAATAAAGGCTTTAAACGTTCCTCTTTCCGTACTCTAAGACTGTGTAGTCATAAGTACATAAATGACATAGCAGTTTTGCCATTTCACCAAAGCTAGTGCTTTTATCGCATGTCTAGCTTCGTCCTTGACCTGATTGTTCCATTAACGACATTTTCAGTTGTCGCAGAAACCACACCAGTGAGTTTGACAACGTTTAAATTGTCTGTAAATGCTGTTGTTGCAGAAAGGGTTTTGGACTTGTTCTTCCTACAAATGCTACTAACAGCATGACAACGGGATAAGAAACCTTGCCAAACCAGCGCTTTGATTGCAACGCGAAAAGTTTTGTTTAGAATGATACAGATGAGAGGATTCCACAAAGGCGAAGTGTAGGTTAGAAGTAAAGATAACAGTGTCGAAACACTTATGGCTTTCACAATCATCTCGGATTTAGAATGCGCGATAAGATAATTTAGATTTATTGCAGCGAACGGAAACCAAGAGATTCCAAAAGCAATGATTAAAGCAACGGCCAAAGTCGTGACCTTGCGATTGATTCTGTCTCTGATCAGTTGACTTGTTTGAGAGGGGTTGCCGGGAATTTTACGATTTTGAAGCTTGATTAAAATAGCTGGATAAACAACAATAATTGTTAATGTTGGTGTGCAGACGACTAGTGCAAACCAAAAGTACGAAAAATACATATAAAATTTTCCTTCCTGATGAACACAGTTCTTTGGTGATTGAATGACTGGAGCGAGTGATAGACCGATACTAAACAGCCACATTATGGTGATAATGACAGCTTTGTTTCTCAACAACGATCTCTTGGTAGGAAAATAAACTGCCCAAAATCGATCTAGAGAGATTGCTGCAAGGCTGAACAAGGAAACGTTGGTAGAAAGACACCATACCGCTTTGGATACACTACAAACGATCATGTTTGGTTCATGTATAATATTGGAAGAGTTGAAGTTTCGAAAGAGAAAAGTCTGTGAAAATAAACCAACTGTGTTTGTTAATATGTCTGATACGGCCATGTTTGATACAAACAAGTTGATTGTAGTTCTCATTTTTTTGTTGAAGTCTTTGTATACTGCGGCTATGACGAGACAGTTGCCAGTAATAGAGGCTGTAGAAATCAACCCCAGTATTACCGATACCGTAGCATATTCTCCATCAGAAACAAAGAAGTAAAACGTTCTGTTGAAGGACATTTTTGAACTAGTTATCCCCACTTTCTGTTTCCTTTCGATACAGATTAGTATCTTGCTCCTAAAAAGAAATTAAAACCTCTGTAACCAAGTTATGATATGACACGGTTAAAGAACAATGGCAACTATCAGCAATCTATGTATTTATATATAGAACAAGTAGTTTGTATGTCTTGCATTAGTTTGACTTTTGACATCCGGATGTCATTCATAAACATTGTAGTCCTTTGTTGATTTTGTCGTCTTTTATCTTGATGAAAAAAGAAGTAAAATTAATCAGCCCCTTTGTTGCTTACTACTGCGGCATCTCTATTCTCCCTGTGCTAGTTTTTGAAAATACTTGTCAACACCAAAATTCCTAGAATTATTTCTTAACACCCAAGGTAGACAATGCCGCTTCACATTTAAATTGACAGTGCGTAAATAAGATAGAATTGTATTCTAAAGTTAATAAAAAACTTTTTGATTATTTATTTATGAGTAAAGTTTTGTTAGAAAGCCTATATTATATTTTTTCCCTTAAATTTGATAAGCAAGAAGCAAAGCAAAAACACGCTGAATAGCTGTTGTAATCATGAAAAAGTGTACAAAATTGAACTGATCAGTGAGAAAGTATCAACCACATTTTTACTTAAGTGTTCTTTATAGACGTGCTTCCCTCGTTTTAATGTGTTGGGAAAAACTGAAAAAATGCGGCTTGGAAAATAGGGGAATTTCTTCTGTTTGCTTTTTTTACACAAAAAGAAAAGAAGTTCTTAGATTTGTAAACAAATGCTGTCTTGTTGATGTAATTTGGAGAAAGAGAGTGGTTGATAAAAATAAGGTGCATAAACTTAAGCTGCAAATGATACATCTGATGTACAATCGACATAGTTCTCCGTCTCTTTCTAAATTACCATAGTAATGCGTATATACCTTTGGCCTTTCTTTCCGTTTTGAGTCCGAATTTTTGTTGTGTATACCGCTCATCATTTATCTGTGTAGTCCGCTTTTCTTCGAAGACCTTTTCCTGATGTAATTCCGCGTGTGCATGTTCCATGTACAACAGACTGAGTTTATCTCAGCAACTTGCTTTCATAAATCTTACACAAAAAGGGTTATTTCGATTAATTTAGGGAGCATCGTAGTATAAAGAATTACTAATAATGAAACTATACGATTTTTAAAAGGATAAACTTCTGGAACTTGTTTTTTATTCAGATAATGCA
>JANVCF010026011.1:0-14027 GCA_025388745.1 Hydrozoanthus gracilis
TGGGGGGGTTGTGGTTGGGGGATATTGAATAATATAATAAAGTTTAGAAAGATGGGTTTTAAGAGTGACTTCGCGGTAGTATCGCCTACGGCGCGCAACTCGAGAAAATTCGATTTTTCAAAAACCACACCAAAATGAAGGCATAGGAACACTATTCATAAAAATATAATTTTAAGTTCGATCAGTGCTTTTCGCAGCACTCGCCATTTTAACTGTCCCAAAATTTTATTCCACAGATTTAAATAAGGAATATATGCCTTTTCATTAGTAATATCAACTTTAGTCAGAATCATGTACCAATTGGGGTTATGAAGCCCTGAAACTCGGCTAAAATTAATATCCGGGAATTGCTCCTCCAGATTTGACTTCTAAAGGCCTTGATATACACTTTAAAGACTAGAAAATATTCCAAGTGTAAAAAATTTGATGTGAGCTAATTTTTTGGGCTCGAAACAGAGCCCGATTTTAGGTCAATATTTGGAGCGTTATTGTGGTCTCTTGGGCCTTGATAAGAAAAAGTTGTCTGAACTTAAAATATGTGTTTTGTTAGACTCTGGTAGACTCTGCACTAATATTCACGTCGAATTTAGAGCGAGTGCCATTGTAAAAGGTAATAACATCTTCAATCTGATTAAAACGTCAGAGGAACACAAATAACAACAAAATATATACATATACAAGGCGAGTGAAGAGAAGAGACAACTGGGCTGTAACTTCAATTCTCCTTCGCAAGACAAAGTTCAAGATGTGTCTTAGTCCATATTTTTCATCCCATGTCTCAGTCCATATTTTTCATCCCAAGCATCGCGAGTCACCAAAACCCTCAACTATGTCTGTCGGGTCCAAGGTTATCAAATCGAGTAACTCCACAAGGAACTTTGGCGTCATATTTGACAAGTCTGTGACTATTGGTCTGCAAATCTTTTTTTTTATCATATACGAAACATCTCGAGGATAAGGAAATTTCTCACTACTGAATCTACCGAAATTCTTGTGCATGCGTTTGTCAGCTCTCGTTTAGACTAGTGCAACTCCGTCACTGCTTTGTGGTTCTCCCAAATACTTCCTACAAAATTCTGCTGCACGTCTTGCTAAGCTGTCCCGCAAATATGATCACGTGACGCCTCATTCTCAGTATCCGAACCGGAACTCTGGAAGAAACTACCGTTAAACATTAAACTATCCTCAACTAGTTCATAGTTCTGTTTTGTTATTCTTGTTATATTCATAATTAGGATATTACTATTATTTAGTTTTTACCGTATTTCTATATTTAAAAGTATTAGTGTTTCAACCTAGTATAATTTTATTGTTAAGCGCTTAGCACTTCACCGTATAAGCTCTATATAAATGGTGTTATTATTATTTATTACTATGCTATAGAGTCTTAGTTTTAGCATCTAAACTCTAATCTAATCTCGTAAAACTGAAGCAAGTTACTAGCTTTTCTAGCTTTTCACGGAATAATAGCCCTTATAACGACCAGGACCCAATAGGTTTTCTTAAGAGTTAACCCTGGGTTAAAGTGAGTCGGTTTCGAACAACCAACCCCAGCCATTCAATAGTGCACGCCTCTTTTCAATATAAACCTTTTAAGAATAAAGAATAAGCTAAGAAAAATCACCAAAATTTTGACCACACATTCTTTATTTTAAAATAAACACAGAATGAGATTTACGATATAAGCACTGATGAAATACTAGGATTTATCTTTTAGTTTACTAAAAGTTCATATCTTAATCGCTTGCAGTGAAGATAATTTCTATTTTTTACGTGTGAGGATATTGGTGTCGCCATGGTTACTAGCACGATTAGTCAATTACAAGAAACCTTCCCGTTCAGGCACGCAAGCAGTTGTTTAAAAAAGTCCTGTTCTTTGTAGGAATTTCATCAGTAACTTCGATCACTCGAAGATAAACTTCGTATCCCCGCGCGACCATGTAATATCCCCTATTATTAAATTTTCAATCTCGAATATTGCGATTCGCGCGTTCTCATTGGTTCATTCAATCTCGGTTATCAGCTCAATAGTTCTGAATAAAATGAAGCTGTTATTTTTAAGTATGGTAGAGATTAGAAACCTGATTAAATTTGATAAAACAATTATTCCATTCCCGCTCGTTGGATATGATATGATTTATAGCCAACTAGGCGCTACGCCCCTTGTCGGCTATTTACCATCTCATATCCAGCGCGCGCTCTTGGAATAATTGTTAAGTATACACGGGGATAAGTTTATAAAAGATTTCTAACTCCTCTTTTCGTTTTTAAAAGCAGCCGATTAAGGTAACAACTGTGCATGCGATACATACAATACATAGGACCTGTTTAGGTTTGTATCAGTATTACAGAAAAACTTAGATACATTGTGGTATAAAATTAACTTCATCAAGAATATCTACATGCAATCAATGTCAAGTGTCCTTCGACTTTTCACTGGCTCAAATTCCACCATCGTTCCAGTGACCCTTTCAGAAATTAGCTGATTTCGAGGAGCCATAATAGTGCACCTCATCAGAACAAGATAACTTCATTCAAAAATGCGTGATGATATGAGTAATTCTGTTTCTCAATTCGAGCGACTGCTTTAAACTCATTTAAAAAAGTACATACAACAAAAATATTGCTTTGTTTCTTGCGATTTTAGCCTAAGCCGCTTTTCCCTACAAACAGCACCTTTTTTAAACTGACGAGTCCAGCGAAGGAAAGTATTTTTACACAAAAATGAGGCTCTTCTCGCAGGGGGAAAACCGCTATATTAATGGGTCTAGTTTTATTGAGTAAATATTGAGCAGTATATAACAGATCTGAGAAACAAAGAATTGGACACAAAAGGACAATATACAACGTTAAACGTATTGGCTTTTATGTGATGCTCAGACGAAGGGCTAACACTCGAAACGTCAGCTTTTCCTATCATTTCACGGCGACGATAATTTATTCATCACAAAATACTACAAGGCTTTTATGATTGGAGTAAAGTAACTGTTGCCTAAAGGCGGTGACACCGTGTTGCTAATAACAATGATATTATATTAGAATTATGATTTCAATCCGGATTTGTTATGTTAAAGACTGGAAAAAAGTCAGTTGGACGCTATTTTATTTTCTCTTGTACTAAATTCCTTTTTTATATAAGAACCTTTTTTATAAGAAAATCGCCAAAGATTTAAGAACATGTTAAGAACATGTTGAGACTGAGAAAAGGTGAAGAAGATTTATTCATGATGATAACCTATATTGCAAATAATTCATACAGTGTTATTAAAAAATTTTGCTTTTCAGTGGGCTTCTTGACAAAAGTTCCCAGATAACGATTTTACATCACATGTTTTTTCATTTATCAAATCGCAGTTCTTACAGATACAGTATATACAAATGTACCATATACGATACGTGTATTATTTATAGATATTTTAAGAACCTGTTTTAAAATAAAAAAACGTTTGAGGCTGATATCCCGAAAATGTTTAAGTACGTTCACCCTCAGTCGAAAAATTCGAGATTCTTATTAAAAAAAGAGTGTACTTCGACAACTTCAAATTTTCCTTTAGCCCCACTTTATATACTGATTGTACTTTAATTTGGTGCGGCTCGGATAAAAACGCGTACCAAAAAAATTGGTTCGGCACGGATAGATTTTGTCATGTAAAAGACTTTTGTCCATCCGTGCCGGACTAAAATTTCACCCGTGCTCGGACCGTGTCGAGAGGGAGTCCGATCACGGATGAAATTTTAGTCCAAAATGGATGGGCAAAAGTCGTTTACACGACAAAATCTATTCGTGCCGAACCAATTTTTTTGGTACGCGGCCGAGCCGTGAAAAAGTTTTTCTAGTGTAAGAGGGTTGTTATTAACATAAGTTTCAAAGAAGTTCGACAGTCTGGCTTGACAGGTTTGCAGTTTTCTAGTCTGTGTTTATGAAATCAAAACAGGTACTCGGCACGCTTGTCTTATACAACAACTTTAAAAGAACAACGAGGCTCAGATTAGCCAAAATTTAAGAACAATTTGGAACAAGCTGAGGGCTCAATAGCTTTTTTTTTTAACTTTAAAGAAAAATAAACGTTTCGCAGTTTTTCTCCTTTAATCATTGTTTAATACTGTCGCAAATTATATTGTATACGCTATCCGTGATAATCCACGGGGATAAATTTGGATCAAACTAAATTCTCGCTGGCCAGTTAAGCAAACCGTTTTACAATGCATGTATTGCAGTACTTTGGACTAACTTTTTATAAGGTTTAAACCACATATAGAAATAAGAACAATTTAAGGACAATTAGAGGCTCGAATCGCCAAATTATCTAATAAGGACAATTCGCCTCGGCTAAGTTTACTGGTTCTAAGTATGAACTGAGCGTGTATTCGTTTTGCAAAGTAAAGAAGTGCGGCGAAGATGAAAGATATTGCTTGTTTTACCGATGATGGCAGAGCTACTTTTATTGCAAATCCGGAAACGTAACTTTTAATTTTGAATTTTGGTTTCGGCTTCAGTAAAATTAAAACTGATATATTTGACACTTTAAACATTAAAAATTAATTTTCGGCACCTGCCTTAATTTCTTTTTCTTTGTTTAAACTAAGATATCGATCATTACCGGTTATAAAACATCTAGGGTGGAGTTTCGCGATCGGTCTTTGAACACCTCCACTACAAATAAGTATTTAGCATCACTTGTATATGTTTGGCTGTGAGAAAGATATAATTTATTATAAATTATATTACTCAGCTACAAATTCCTGTTTTAAAACAAACAACAAAAACGACTTTCAGCGTTTCTACTTACTGAAAATACGAAGAGCCAATAAAATTCCAGTTTTGGATAAAAATAGGTCCTAGTGATTTTCCTATTTTAAGATTTTTTCTTAAATAATTAATTTAAAATTTAATCAGTTTTGTCACAGTGGCAGGGAGAGAGCAGCACAGAGCTCCAGTTGCATGTCAATAACCCTACAACAAAGACAGTTACAATCAAGAATCACAACTGATTGGAAGAAGACCAGTTGGCTATTTACAAGCGTAGCGGATTTGACTCTGGAATCACTGAATCCGAACGCGTCATTTTGAGCCCATGCAGGATAACCAAATACAACTAAACCATTACCTTAAACCTCTGTGCCTGGCACTGCCTCCAATTTCAACTAAAAATATCACAAATTAAATTATATTATATTAGGCATCAACAAATGAGGTAAACATTGTATTCAAATAATTATTAAAGTTAAAAGCTACGTTCTAGTAATAAGAACGGATGGCCTCATTCTGACAAAATTCAAAAAACCAATACAGCAAAAAAAAATTATATTTGAAAGTTCGATGTAAGACATTTTTTATGTCTCCTAGTTTGTATTTTAGATTTTCTTAACGGCGTTTTAGAATACTTTGGCTTAAAGTAAACGCTATATTATGATAATTATACTGATTTTTTCTCGAACTGAACTGTTCTCTCTAGAGTTAAAATTTTGAAACATTAATCGGCTTATAGATATATACAAACAACGGTGTATTTCAACATCTATAATCGAAAGGTATATTTACTTCAAACAGATTTTCCCGGAAGTGTAAAAGCGGTTATCAAGTAAATGTTCAGTATTTACACAATAGAAAAGAGTCCTTATAAAATGCAGGACAAAAAATTAACTTGCGATATTTATTTTCTTTCTAGTATTCCAACAACCAATCATATTCTTTAGCAAATCTCATCTTAGAAAAACTTGAAGGACAAAAATGGAAATAAAGAAAAGAAAAATTTAAACAAATTTTCCGAAGTCTAAATGCGTTCATAAGTATAAACAGTATTACCCAATCGAAAAAAGTCCTTTGAAAATTAAATGCAAACCAAAAAATTAACTTGCGATAATTATTTTGTTTCTAGTATTCCGACAGCCAAGTATAGTTCCTAGCAAATCTCATCTAAGAACTTCGTCTAAAAGACTTCAAGGGCAAAAAGTGAAATAAAGAAGAGAAATATTTAAACAAATTTTCCGAAGTCTAAAAGCGGTCATAAGTTTAAACAGTATTTACACAATCGAAAATAAGTCCTAATAAAATGCATGTAGAGCAAAAAAGTTGATTATTTTCTTACTACGAGTACTCCGACATGCAAGCCATATAGTCCATAGCAAATTTAACTCATTTAGGAAAAAACTGAAGGGCAAAAAGTGAAATAGAGGAAAGCATTTTTAAAAAAATATTTCCAACGGTTATCTAATTTCAAACTGAAACGCTTTCAATTCAAGTCTGAAAAAAATCAACGACCATTTCGTTATATTGCAAGATCCACATTTTCAAAAAATAACCATCTAAGCCTCACTTCTGTTTTCGTTGAATGAAAGAAGTTTGTTCATTAAGAATAAAACCGATGTTTTACAGACTCATGTAATGTTTGACCTGAAAAAGAATCTCTGGCTCTTGCAGGTCACAAGTGGACATCAAGTACCTCTGGAGTTTGCGAAGTGTTCCGGCTAGAAGATATTGCTGTCCCGTTCAGTGCACAGGAACTTGTGTCAAACTCTTTTTCTTCAGAAATCATGTCGAAAGACTTCTTCTGAGTAGCATTATTATTCAATACTTTAGCTCCAGATACATAAGATTCCTTGCTAATAGAGTTTTCTCGAGTGCTTCTACAATTACCGATTAGTTTTACAAAACCTCTTCTGAAGTCAGCACTCTTCCAGACACAAATCAAAGGATTTAGGGACGAATTTAGAAAAGCGACTGTTTCTACCCAGCTGTATACATCATAGTTATCAAAAGGAACCATTGCAACTTGATGATAAATGGTTACAAACAAAACTGGTGCATTTACTACCATGTAAATAGAGACAATATATCCAAGGCTGACTGTAATCCTAGTTTGACGGTGAAAGCACCCGCCAGACGATTGGTACTGTCGAAGGATTTGGCGCCGGTGGCGTTGCACAATTTTGTAGACGTTGTACTGTAAGATACAGGCCACTACAAGACAAAGGGACAAAACAGCCATGTGCAATGCCCTGGCAATGTCGTTAACGCCTACCCACTGTAGAGCAGTTAGAAGTATATCCAACAACCATATGGCCACTGCAACTTTGTACACTCGTCGCGATGTCACCAGCTCTTTGTATCTCAGGTGCAATCTCAGAGAAATGTATCTTTCACAGCTAATGGCACTCAGTGTCATAAACGAAACTCCATAACAAATGTAGAAACTTGTAGAATAGATAATTCGAACGGGACACGAGACGAAATGATTCTCATTTTCTTGTAATCGATATATTGCAAAGCTCGGCTGAACCAGAAGACCAACGCAGAGGTCTGAAAAGGCTAAGCATCCCAACAGAACGTTCGATGGATTCCGAAGTTGCGGTCTTTTTCTTATCAAAAACAGTATTAAAAAGTTGGATACAACTGCAAATGGCGCAAAAGCAACGTTTATCAAAGCTGTGATCAAGTTGTTTGTGAGACGAAATTGTACTTTTTCAAAAATTGGATTTGGTAGGAAAAAGCATTTTGATGATACGTTATTTGGAGAGCCAATCGAAGAATGAGTGTACGATTCCATCCTTTTTTAACACCTTAGCTCGCTTTTGGTTTCCTAATAATGGCTGCTTCCTTGTCTGAACACGAGAAACTTTAACCAGGAATGTTTTCGACTGTAAAGGGTACAATTACATTTGAGCCCACATTTATAAGTGAAATGCAAATTTTGGATATATGGTTCCAATATTATTTGTTTTACTCGCCAGATATGACACTCAATATGACCGACAAAATAAATTGGCAACTTCATAAAAGAATCTTTGTTGACTTTTGCGACGGGGAGGTCTAGAAGAAATGTCAAGCACTCCCTAAAAACTTCCAGTAAGGTGTTTTAAATCTTGCGAGGGGACTGCGAAAAGGGAAAAGCGTTACAGAAACATAACAAGTAAAAGTATTCCCTTAAAGCCCGTTGTACGAGAGTTTATAAAAAAGTACGTGTTTGTTAAAATTGCTGGTACTATATAATTTGTTTAACTATCAGACAGCTGCCCTTTTAACTGCTTTTAGCAGGTGTTTATAACCCCTGAATATTGTCTAGGAAAATGACTTTAGTTAGATGAATTAATCAAATTCTCTCACTAGTAGATGTATTGTAATACCTTAAACTTAATTTTTTTTCGACATAATTCATAAACACACATAGGAACAAGAACAATTTGAGGCTCAAATCGCCAAAAAACTAAGAACAATGAGCCATGACCAAATTTACTTGTTCTTATATGATAAAAAGCGTGTACCGAACACGAAATTCAAAATTTTCCCAAGCTTGCTCTAAGTCTAGCTATATTTGGAGACTTTTCAAATGCAACTAAGAATGAAAGAGTTAATGGTTCACAGCTATAGTTGCGACTTCTCATAACTGACAGTTTGAAGCTTTGGGGTACCTTAAAAACAATGCAATTTTTCTCGATCTGTTTTTTAGTTTCTCAAAATTTAATTTTGAACAAATAAAATGACATACACATATTGAACGAGATTCAAGTGACATTCTGCTGCATAATCGTGAAACCAGAGGTGGGGACGAGCTTAGTAAACGCTAGAAAATAAATTCGTCGGTCCATCTTATAATTATAAGAAAACAATAAAATAAGTTATAAGTTTTTAACGGCTTAAATTATGACGGCGGTTCCAGCGCTTACCGGTCGACCAAGTTACCGAAAGGTGCACGTGTCTTTTTGCATCTAACTCGCCAATACCAAATTTCATAGACATATAAATGGGTATAAATAGACTGTGTTTCTATATAGACTACATTCTTTTTTTATAAGAACAAGTTATATTTAGCTCAGGCTCAATTTTCTTCAGTTTTTCGGCCATTTCAGGCTCAAAATGTTATTTTGTTCTTAAAGCTCCTTAACTTTTTATGTTCTCCGATGGGGTTAAATATAAGTACTATACTACAATTATATTTTACATGCATCCTATAGTAATTGACAAAGACTGTTTAAATAGTCTAATATGTCATCTTTTACTCTTTGCACATGAAAAGTGTGATATTGAAGTTGAATGATGCATATATCTGAAAGAATCTACAGTAAAGAACCTCTATTTTAAAAAAGGGGGATCTTTAGCATTACGCTGTTGTCGCAGTCTGATGCTTGTATGTCGCTTTGCATGTTCCTTTTATTTAAAATGTATTCCTTTTCATTTTTTTATTTTTAATTTTTTTTTTTTTTTGTATTAAAAAACTTTCAGCCTCAGATTATTCTTATACTTTTATTTTTCCGGGCGATTTCAGCCTCAATATAAAATATGTTCTTAAATAAAGTAGAGGGTATTGCGTTCACAACCGCCAAGATCGATCTTGTCGTTGCAAATAACCGAGGTACAAATCGTGATAATTATTGTACAGCTTCAAATAGCATAAACAGACCCACTAGAATTGACCAGTGGCTCCATAGCTCAGTTGGTTTGAGTGCGGGGGACATGGGTTCAAACACCGTTGAGACCTGATTTTTTTATCTGGCTTCTCTTTCGCAAAGGCTACAGTTAAGTTCATAAGCGCGAAGATCGGTTCATAACTTTATTGCATATAACCGCAATACAATTCATATTAGTTGAAGACTGTGAGTACAACATAAAGATTCAATGAAGCCTTACCACTGGAACGTTTCGCTGATCTAGAGCGTCAACAGAGAACCCCATAAATCGACACAAAGGAAAGAGAAAAATCTCGTAGATCGTGGGTTGAAATCCCACCGAGGTTTATGGGGCTCGTTGCTAATGCTGAAGATCAGCGAAACTTAGATTATACCCCGCCTCACTCAAATCTATACGTTGTACTCACACATATGCACTAAAGGAAAACACTCAATGGTTATTAGACTGTATTTTATTAAGAAATACTGCAGTAAATTTTAGAACTGAAAGAATAAAACAAATATAAGGCAAAAATATAACTAGGTATTTTGAACTAGAGGCTCGAGTGCTAGCCAGCAGTTTTTCTGCAGTGGAGGCGGAGGAAGGGTATTCAAAAGTTATGTTTACCAAACCTGATGAGTGAAGACAAATTGTGTGCAGCAAAATAAAAAAAAAAGTAAAGTAGTGCATTTATATAGCGCCCTTTTCCCTGTTTATGCTCAAAAGCGCTTTCCAATAATCAGTTTACCCCCAGCGCACCGGAAGCATATATAGGCGCAATAGGAAGCCGCTTCAAAGCGGTCCATATACTTTATGCTGGTACTCATTTTACCGACATCGGAAGGATGGGAGTGGCCTTTAGCGGAAAAGATTACACAAATAATCAACCGGTGATCGAACCGGGCACCTCAGGATTGGGAGGCAGATATCTTTCCACTGCGCCAACCCCTCCGCTATTAGCAAAGCGATTAGCAATTAGCAAGACTAATTTGGAAAACAAACACAATAATGGTGAACTACAGTTTCCTCTTTTCTTTAGCATTTAGTTGATTGCCTACTCAACAAAGTCGTAACCAATATTTCGCTTGTACGACTTACAGACAAAAACCTTTTTACACAAAGTGTGTGTGGGTGCAGCAGTCGTAGAGACGAAAACCTTTTTACACCAAGAGTGTGTGGATGCAGCAGTCGTACAGACGAAAACCTTTTTGCACCAAGCGTGTGTGGGTGCAGCACTCGTCATAAAAAAAAAGAAATCCATATGATATCAAGCAGGTGAAAACGCAATAAATATCGCCAGTGTAATTAAATCAATACCAAAACTTGAAACACTCGTACAAGATGTTTCCTTTGCTAGATTTGAGATTTCGTATCATTGAAACTTTTATCAAAATTGCACAATCGCTGCTCTGAACGAGGACGATTTTGATTGACTCTCTCGTCAAACCGTCTCGTTTCGCTCCATCACACATGTCTAAGATGGAAATGAAAATCGGTCATTTTTCCGAAGCTGTTGATGAATACGACGTTGGGCATATACGCCAAATACAAGTAATAGAAACGCAAAGTTTGTGATGTTTTCACCCGGATCGGTTGATTAGGGAGGAAATTTCTGACTGATATTTCGGAACTAAATTCTTGATCTCAGATTTAAGTCTTATAGGCCATAAACCAAAACGGGCTTCGACGTTGTGTTACAATGCAAATTCTGACATCAGCTGCCGAGCCAACCAATCAAGTCCCTCCTGCAGGCCACGCCCACTGTGAGCGTCACAAGCTAGAATGTTCCAACTTCGACCACAGCATAACTTGTGAAGTGCCAGGCGTTCCGTAATGGCGTCTACACTGAGCGCATTCGGGAGGTCCTGGTTCCGGAAAGAGAAGAAAGATAAAAAAAATTAGAAAATATCTCCAAAGCAAAGAAAATGAATACATAAATTATTAAATTTTCAATCTCGAATATTGCGATTCGCGAGTTCTGATTGGTTCATTCAATCTCGGTTATCAGCTCATATTCGGAGTTCACCAAATATGGAAACTGACTGTAGTGTTTGCAAAGCCAAAAAAGATAATCATATCAATGTTTTAAAAGTATCATACCTAACTTATAAAAAGTTTGTTTCACCTATATCCCTAACATCGTTGTTTGTTAGCGATGACGCTTTAAAAGCAAGCCGCAAATGAAGCAAGCATAAAAATGGATGGAGGGGGGAGGAAGAAGTAAACGCCCTCGTCGCTATCTATAGAATGGTATGTTTAGAAAGAAACTATGTAAAAACACTATGCTATTTAAAGTATGGTGTGTTTAGAACAAAACTATATACTGTAAGTTTGGAATAAAACTATAAAATGTGTAGGATAAGAAAAGTGTAAGGATTATTTAAAAATCAGTTTTAGGTGGATGTAAAAGATGGCTTAGATATTTATTCTTAAAAGTGTTGAAATAGTTGCAGTCTTTAATATCATCGCCAGGCTTATTGAATGTCCTCCTGAAACCGGTAAAATAGCTCAAAATCGTTTTTGCAGCGTCACGTTCTTTCGCGATTATCTTTGCCATTCCGCGGTTGCGCTAGAGACTGGGTCAAGTAGCTTTTCACAAAGCATGCTTGGGCTGTTTTGGAGGACCCTCGAGTTCCCCGATCGAGTCAGATTATATCTCTGTTAAAATGGGAAAACTTAACTGTTGTATGTCAGGATGAACTAATAATTGGCGGAACTCCCCCAAATTGAAGTTTCACACTTTTCCAAGTGATTCTAAAGTGAGATGTGTTTATGTTAAACTCATACGAAGCGAAAACTAGAAGATGGATTCATAAAACACGTGGACTTGTGGAGAACACTTTCCCAAATGGAGAAAGGATTAGCACAACCCAGCTTTCTTCGCTATTTCCTTGGACTGTAGCTGTACTTAAAAGCGACGTGTTAGCCTAAGTGACTTTCTAGCAACTCATCTGTACAACCAGATTAAAGTACAGCACCTGTTTGTTGGCATAAACTAACAGAAGAGCGTCCTTAAGTCTTTTCTCAGCCATAAGTTTGGCTAACTCGTCATGTGCCTCGGCCATTCGCTCGGCGTTGCTGCTGTCCATGACAAATATCAGAGCTACGGAATAAAAAAGGTTTTCACGTAAAAAGATCAGCAATACACTTAAATTCCTTCAATTAACAAAATGTCTATTTGCTGTTTGGTTTGTTTCTTACGTTCTTTTCTTTGTCTTATCAGAACATAGAACTAGCAGAACATAAGGATAAAATAGTAACTACCGTTCTAAACTACTTATCATTTTAAGAGCAAATCGCACCAAAAATAATACGAAACGATTCATAAAAGAACGTTTTTTTCTAATTATCCGTGTTTATGGTTCAGGCCCGAAACCACCTTAAGGAAAATCGAGACACATGCCCAAGAAAAATTTTGAAAAAAATGATTGTGCCATTTTACATAAAATAGATTTTAACCGTAATCTTAGCTAAGAATAGTAAGTACAAAACAACACCCAGTGAATTAGACTTTATAAGAATTTGATGTTAGTATCGAAAACGTTGAACATCATTTGATGCCATTGCTGCTTATAACTTCAGGCTTCGGTAATTACCCGTCGTTTTGTATCAATTCGGTTTTATGAGTCTACAGGATTCCGGACCCCTAGGAACCGATATTCATATTTATCCCATGCCTTGAAAAATACAGCCAATCAGAGGCCAGGATTGCCGTTGCATATTCTTCGGTATGCAACGGGTAATATTCCACTCAACCTTTCCGTCATGACTTGCTATATGCACGCACCAATAAAACTCAGGAACGGCGGGAAAATTTGTGCGCGCGTCAAAAATGGCGCCAAAACATTGTTACGCAGTGAGCAATTTTTCTGCAGCAATCATGGCCGCTGAAGGGCTATAACAAAGTTTGCCCGGGCTGTCTTTGATTTTTCAAAAGAATTCTTAACTGCATACCATTTATATTTTATGCATTTTTTGTATTTTTTAATACATGGGATAAATTAGTTAAATGCCACTTGTCACTTGTATTTTCTTCGTATATACACGAGCCTAGCTAAAGGCTCCTGTGTATACGAAAAATACAGGTGACGCATGGCATATTCCATGGTATCCCATGCACTCGAAAGAATTGCATGACTAGTATTTACTGCCTCAATCGGTTAAAATTTTCTCTTGGCTACGGGCCCTTGATTTACCTTGAGTATTCAAATAATAGTGTCGCCATAATGGCCGCAACTTCTGCAGGCCTCCAACATCCCAAATTGTGAACTTGAGGCTCTTGTGTTCCACAGTCTCAACGTTAAACCCTGTGGAAGGTTAGAAGGAGTAACTAAACACAGGTTTGTCATCAGACCATAAAAAGTAATGAATTTACAATAAATTTTGTTTTTCTTAAGTTTACCAAAACAATTTGTTTCAATTTCTTGTGTTGAGTAATTCAGTGTCTCCCTTTTTAATTGTATGCTTTGTTTCACTAAGAAAGTATTGACCTAAAGCACATTAGTGGCGGAAGCAAAAAATGATTGGGGGAGGGGGGGCACAGTGCGGAGATTGTAACAGTTCGTTATAAAATCTGAGACTCAATTACAAGAGCTGCTGTTGTTACCTAGGAATTATTTGGAGGCCAGCCCTTCCCCCCCCC
>JANVCF010026122.1:0-14015 GCA_025388745.1 Hydrozoanthus gracilis
AAACAAATAAGAATAACAAACAAATGCAAACAGTTTTTGATAGTCTTAAGTTTAATCTGTCACTAATTCTACAAAATGTGTTAAAAATTTACAAACTCATTTAATTTTTTGGTTAGATATGAAGTTTGAAATTATATAAAAAAAGAACTGCCAAAACAGCAGAAACATAAGGTTTCAAATCTAAAAATGTTGGAAAATGCCTTCGCTTAGAGCGACAGAGGCATTCAGTTTGTTTCCTTTGCCTTTCTGCATGAGGTCTTTTTGTTTTGATTGTAGAGCCTTTCTTGCTCCTTCAAATTTTCTGTCTTTGAATATACTATAGCCATAATTTTGCTTTTTTAGGGGTCTTTCAAAGCTTGCAAACATCAAATGTTGCTATTTTTTTACGAACAGCAAGGGCGAACTTGCACAGATAATCGGTTGAGTTGTGAAACTGATGGTGAAATCTTTTCTATTTTCTTCGTTTACATGATACTAGGAATTCCTGTAAAAGTGCAACATCCTGCTGTGATTTTCGTTTTGTGTTTTTGTTTTCTTGATTTTCAATAAACTCATTAACAGAAACTTGATGAGCAAATCTTGAAGAAGTCGACACAGCCAATGTCATTGAAACCGTTGTCAACAAAGAGCAACTGTGAATGTGGGAAAATTTGATACAACTTTCGTCACTAGTGAAAAAGATTGTATCAGCCCTATGATTGGCTATACCATATTTTTCACACATGAAAAACATAGTATGACCAATCACAACTCAGGAAAAAAAGTTTATACAAATTTTATTTCTTAATTTGCAAACACATATATCTCAGTACTTATATAATAAATGATGATACTAATCTTTTAAAGAGGAATATTAAGAGGGGACCCCTAATTGCTTTTTGTCGGCTGTGAAGTGGCCGTGCGGTAAGCATGTTCATTAGGGTTTCAATTCAAGCCCTGGTCATTCCTCTGTGTTGTGTCTTTGAGCAAAACACTTAATCTTACTTTGTTCCAGGCAACTCAGTTACAAGGGTAAATGAGTACCAGTTTTGCTTGGGGCTAACCTGCGATAGGTTAGTGTCCTGTGTCCAATAGGCATCAAAGACTCATCCACTTAACACTAGTTACAGAAACTGGAGATAAGCACCAGCCCTATGAGCCAGAAAGGATTTAGCTTAGCCTATTGAATCAAAATATGGCTTGTGTGCCACTTCCTTTATACACCAAACCTTTTAGGTTAATTAATGAAATTGATTAACAGATTAATCTATTGAAATGGATAAACAGTTTGAATGAATAAAAATTGTTCCTCTAATGGCCTAACAAATACAGCACGTTTTAATGTTTTTTTACTTATATATTACACTATATAATTTACTCCATAGTATCCTTAGCTTTTGGCATCCCAACAATAAGAAGAGAAAAAACATCCTATCTGTTGAACACTGTTGCCTCACTGTTGGATGGTATGACACAAGAAGACAAAGATGACAGTGTTATTGTTATTTTCATTGGAGAAGTAAGTGAAAAGTGTAAAGGGAGTTGTCTGCATGTTAATTGTAATATTCAGTAAAGTAATCAGTTTCAGGGGGAATTGAGAAGGAGGTTGCCAATCATTCTGTTGGTCCCTTATAAATATTTATATTTCTCAAAAAGTTTATCTGTAAAGACTTAGTTTGCAAATTGAGTAATATTGATGTACGTAATTATGAAGCCTCAATCTATTTCAAAGTTGGTTTAACCACTTCAAAAAAAGGAAAGCAAAGTCATTAGTCTTTATTAAAAGTAAATTAAAACAGTACTTAATTAGTAATATTGAAATTTTAATGATTTTGCAATAGAATTAATGATGTCAGTTACATTATGGAATTTAAATCAATTTTTCTTTTAATTGTTAATTCACCAGTCAGTAATACCTATTATTATATAAGTACTGAGATATATTTGTTTGCAAATTAAGCAATAAAATTTGTATCAACTTTTTTCCTGAGTTGTGATTGGTCATACAATGTTTTTAACGTGTGAAAAATATTGTATAGCCAATCATAGCGCTGATACGATCTTTTTCACTAGTGACGAAAGTTGTATCAAGTTTTCCCACCTTTGCAGTTGCTCTTTGTTGACAACAGTTTCAATAACAATGGCTGTGTCGGCTTCTTTAAGATTTGCTCTAGTTTCAGTTGACGAGTTTATATATAGAAAATCAAGAAAACAAAAACACAAAATGAAAAACATGGCAGAATGTTGCACATTTACAGGAATTCCTAGTATCATGTAAACAACGATTGTAGAAAATAGAAAAGACTTCACCATCACAACTCAACAACTATCTGAGCGAGTTCGTAAAAAAGATAGCAATGAAGAATATGAACCAAATTCTCTCCATTTGATGTTTGCAAGCTTTGAAAGACACCTAAAAAGGCAAAATTATGGCTATAGTATATTCAAGGACAGAGAGTTTGAACAAGCAAGAAAGGCTCTACAATCAAAACAAAAAGACCTCATGCAGAAAGGAAAAGTCAAAGGAAACAAACGGAACGCCTCTGTCACTCAAAGGGAAGATGGTGTCAATGTTCTTTATGAGAAATAACTTAGGAGTTTCAAGTGCTGATAAGCTTTGCTAAATACCATATATGCATCTGGTTTAACAACACCTTTCATTTCGAACTCCGAGGTTGTAAGGAGCATAGAGATGTGTGCTAGGGCGGCGTGAAGCTATTTGTATTTGTTTGTTATTTTTATTTGTTTTTGCATTGTGTACTATCTCAGTACTAATATAATAAAAAAGTTACTTCATGGCTGGCTCACTTGTATGACATTTGTTGACTCATTGTTAAGATCGGCTAAACTCACTCGTTCGCTGCGCTCACTTGTTTGTTTATTGTGAATCTTCACAACTCGTTAATAAATATCATGTACATGTTCACCAACCATGAAGTAATCTCTATTATAATTTATATTATAGTGAAGAGCAGCTCACCTAAACAGCTTGTCAGTTGACTGTCTAGTCAACTGTAATAAGCTGCAGTAACCATCTAGTCCTCATCATGTCATGCAGGTGTAGAATTTGCCGTAGTGTCAAGTCATGGGACTTTCCTGTGCCTTTTGTCAATAGTGTATTAGTCTGATTTTAGTATTAATGTAACAAAATAATAAATAATCAAAATGATTGATTAAGTAAGATAATCTTATTATTAAAATAATTTAGCAGATGTATTACTTTTATACAGTTTGATCTCAAGTACTGCAAGAAGGTAACTAAAGAAGTACAAGACAGGTATTGTGTACATAAATCGTTCAATATGATAAATAATGGCACAGTGTTACAGTATTGTAGTAAATATGACAGTTGTGCAGTTTGAACACTTGACTGGCTCTTGAGTATTAAGTTTGATCATAAAATGTATGAGTGTGCATGCACTAAGGGGTGATGGGGTGATACCATAACTTCCTTGTATAGACTATAAGGTATGTGCCACTATACAGGGTATGTTTTTTAGGACTTTTTATCAAAAACACAGTAAAGAAAACAAGGTTTTAGGTCAGGAACAGGGTGTGGAGTGTATAAGATTTTAGAATAACAGTATGGCAAAGGGCAGAATTCAAGACATTACAACTTTTAATTAGTAATTTCTTTTTAGTTTATAAAAGGAAAGCTTTTCCAGGGCTAGAACAATTATATAGCTGTATTCTGAGTATTTTGAAACTGTGTGGGTTTCAAACAAAACAAAACCTATTAATCGCAAATCTTTTGTATGGTTTAATTTGAAAATAATCTTTTTTCAATAAAAAAATTAAAGTATGCTGTTGATTCAAGAACAGGGTTGGTATCATTTTGCCCCTTTTCTTACTCAAGAACAGGGTCAGGTTTTGGGGGTACCAGCAGCACATGTAATCCCCATCCTAAAATTTTTGGAGTACCCTACCCTACCCCCCCCCCCACTCCCTCTCCTTGGGCCATTTTTTAAATCAGTCTTGCAGTATCAATTTTAATGCTGCTTATCTTTATTTCAAAACTGATCAAAGTTCTCATTTCACACTTACAAATTTTAGACTTGTATTGACCCAGACTTGAAAAACTTATATGTTTTTGCTTCTAACAGATTTAGTGAAGCCATTGAAAGTGGTCTGTTAGAGGTGATTGCACCACAAGCTGGCTTCTACCCAGACCTTGATAACATTCCACTCACATTTGGTGACTCCAAAGAAAGAGTGAAGTGAGTATATGTGCTGCGCGAATGGTGTGTCATAAACTTTACTGCAGCTTCAGCCTTAGTATTTACTTAAATAAATTAAGTTTACTGATTGAAATAATTTCCCTAACAACTTCCCAATAAGTGCCCTTTTAATGATTACCCTAAAGCTTCATGATGATAAGTAATTTCACATTTTGACAAAAACTGCAATTATCATAATAATTACATTTTGTATATGCCTTGTCGATACCAGAGTGGATAAAAAAATGAAGAATTGTTGATTTGAAAATTAGAACTATTCGAAATAATCTCTCCAGAGCCCTTGTAGGAAGTACACCCTTCTAAATAGTTTGTTTTGAAAATATTCCACATCTCTGAGAAAATTATTTTTTATTCAAATTGTAAACACTTTGTCTTCTTTTCCAATATTGCATTGACATTGCTGAAGTAATGTTTGTTGAGACAAGATCATGTCTATTCAACTATAATTTTATATAAGTGCACAACATTGATGTACATATTTAAGATAGATAATAATTATAATAATTATAGTACAGCTACTTTAAAACAAACAGTTCATGCCATTAAAGGAGTTATTTGAAGCCAGGTTTCAAATTTGACACAAAATAATCCACAAGATATATGTTTAATTTGCTGATGTTGTTTCCCTAGGCCTTTACCAAATGGAAACTGCATTGTGCAAAATTCATTATAATTAAGTTATAGTTTATAAAATGAAATAGATAGTTGGCAGTTACATTGTCCCAGAATTCTTCAGTTAGACCTTTTGCAAGCTGAGTTGAAGGAAAACAAAACTACCTTTCTTCCCAAGGTACTATATGTATTAAAGGCTTTTGAAATACCGAAACATGAAACTGTTTCCAAGCCTATGACAATGCAAAACAAACCTCTATTTATATTAATAAAGAAAAAACTAGACTTCTCAAAACTAGCTGGCTGGCAGCCAAATGAGTGGCCTCTTTCAGTGATTTAGATGTCTCACCACTTCCAACTAGCACAGAGGAATTTAATTAATTAACCCTAACTCGAAAACTTTGTTAGCTTCCGCACTCATGATATGACAAGAAATATCACACAATTCTGCCAAAGTTGTTAGTTTTAGTTTATGAAATTGAATACAAATTATAGCAGTGTTTATTGTATTTACTGGCTTTGATGGCACTGTGATCTGGGGTTTGCATTTAAGGTACTGCATGTGCCTCTGGAACCCCTAGGTTCCACACCTGGGTTAAAGTTAGACTTGCTCCATTGAAATCCAGTTGCTTACATTCAAGCTTTTACCTTCTACTCTGGGATATTTTGAGAACCCTGGTTATATGTTAAACTTTCCCTTAAACAATCATCCAGCAAAAACAAACAAATGAAGATGACAGGCAGGCAACAACTGCGCAATTGTATCACCTTTGGGATATAAATGTTTTAAATTTGAACAGGGACATGTGACCAAGGCAACCAGTCACAGTGCTCATTTTGTTTCAAGTAAAAGTTTAGGTGTATAACAATGTAGTTTGTTGAAGCTACTGATTGACTGTGTCAGATCTTTTCCTGCATGTTCTTTGATGAAATTGTTGCAGGTTGATTGAAAGATTATTAATTTGTTAGTATGTGTATATGATCCTGTTTGCTTTTTACTGTTCGACAGCATCAAGAATTATTTTATGTTGGCATTTTGGTTTGTAGGTGGAGAACAAAACAAAATCTGGATTTTTCCTACTTGATGATGTATTGTCAGAAGAAAGCCAGATTTTATGTCCAAGTAAGCTGAACTTTTTCTTTTTGTTCGATAAAAATATAATGTTGGATGATCGAACCGGCTTGTGCTCTAGTTTTGTCCAAGCACCAAGCTTCTGGATATTATTATGATTTAGAGTTAGATCTTTAAATATTAGTTATTGTATATTTTTACTTATGATCTAAAGTGTGAAACTAAGGTTTCCATTTTATTAAGTAATTTATAGTTAGCTAAGCTGTGGTTACAATGGTTATTTTTACCAATTATCATTTTTGTTATCATAATTTTATGATTATTACTTTAATTCATATATATCACAAAAAATAAAGTTGGCAATTTTGGATCTTTTTTTAGTATTGTTTTGGTTAAAAACATAAAAAAAACTCATTTATATTAGCTGATTCAGACCCTAGCTTTGATCAAGTTTCATTCTTTGGTTAATACAATAATCTAAGCAATTCTCGAAAGATAAACTTTGTGTCTTGATAAAACCATATCCTTTAATAGCATCAGCAGTCCAGTTGTATATACAGGAGTGAAAACATAAATGCAAAAATCCAGAAAATGTTTTGAGCAGGACGATCACCAAGTTTGTTTTTCACGACTCTATTGTTTGTCTTGCATAAATCCAAAGATCTTGAATCTTGTTCGAAGTGATCAGGATTGGTAGTGAATCCTGCAGACCATGCATACTGTAATAGCTATAGTATCACAGTAGTTGAATCTATATTCAATACTTGCAACTCATATCATTACAGTCTGTCGTGCAAGAGCCCCAGGTTCAATTCCCAGTATTGGACCTTCACTCAGGGTCTTAAAATAACTGAGGAGAAGGTGCTGTCTTTGCTTCAACATTTATTCTCCAAACGATTTAAGACCTTAGTGTCTTCTAGGATATGGATGTCAAACCATATACAGTAGGTCCCGGGTTGCACCCCCGAAAGGGACCTGGAGACCTCCTGTGACTCCTAGAGTAAAAAATATGTTATAAAACAAAACAAAAACAAAATAAACCTAGCAGACTTATGAAAAAATTTGGGTCTTTAGATATCCGAAAGTCTTAGAAAAGCAACTAAAAAACAATTTGCCACAAATCTGTTATTTTTTGTTTATTTTGGTAGCTTGAGGACGATGTTGTTGCTACAGCCTCATTTGCCAGTACAATCAAAACATTTGCTAGACAACAGGACAGCAACAGATGGTTCATGCTAGAGTTTTCTTCACTGGGCTTCATTGGTAAGAAACTTCAAAGAAGTTTAAACTTTCTTCTGAGCAAGGTTTTGTTGTTGGTTTTCCTGTTAATTAGAATAATATTTAAAGGGTTTTAAGCTTTTCTTAAAATAATCAATTTGTGTCGTTATTTTTACAGTTTCCGTTTTAAGTAACTATAAATAGTCCAAACTTGTAAAAAAAAAATTCAATGGATTTGTAGCTTTTTAGCAGTTTTCTTTTACCGTAAGCAACACTGTTTGTACTTTAGCAGGTGCCATCTGACAGTAATAGGGTACAGAATTATGATACTAATTGGCTTACAATGTTCTAACAAGACTCAATATATCAAAACCTTTTTTAGGAAATCATTGAAGCTCTATTGATATTGTGTTTGTTATTCAATGGAAAAACCTTGTAGTGTGCTGGTACTGGGCACATAGAAACCATGGTATGGTTTGATTGATTTGTTATATATTATACATACATTTAATCTTTCCTCTATTCTTTAAAGGAAAACTGTTTCGCTCAAGGGATCTTAACCAGCTTGTCGAGTTCTTCCTGATGTTTCACAGAGATAAACCAGTTGACTGGTTATTGGACCACATTTTGTGGGTGAAAGTTTGTAATCCAGAGAAGGACATGGTGAGTTTAGCCCACTAACCTTCAATCTCCCCCTCTAACGATAATGATGATAGAACTATATACTTACCAACAGTACAAGCCTGTTCCATTTAGTCAACTCAATTAATTACTTCTTTATAAAGTTAATTGGCTGGGGTAGATTTCCAAAGTAGGAAAAGGGGCGTAGCCGGGGGAGCCCCTCCCCCCCTTCTCATGCCAAGGAACCCCCTCTTCATTTTTTTAACAGTGATTTTATCCCAGCAAGAGTGTGATTGACTCTCGACTCCTGAAATTCTTCATTTTGTTCTATACTTACAATAAGTACAATGAACATCGCTGTGGTACCAATTTGCATTAACTTTACATATTATACAAGGATTTTAGACCAATAATTTTTGTTGGAACCAATTCAGAACCCCCCTCTCCTAGAAATCTGGGCTATGTCTCTGCCAAAAGCCATAAATTATGAATAAAGGTAATAACTCTGCTTTTGTTATGTTGTCCGTGTATTACTGGTTTTTATTAAATGGTAACCTGATTTTCGGTCAGTAACCAAATTTCCAGCATTCTGATTGGCTGAACTCTGAAGGTCAATAAGCTACCGTACAGACTTTTTTGAGTTACGGAGTTTTAATCAAACTAATGAGCCATTTAATAAAAATCTTAATAACCTCGTTTTGCTCGGTCTGTCCAGGAGAATATTTTGCCCTTGGTCCTTTGTATAAACCTAGCTTCGTTTGGTCAATCTGTACAGTGAAAGACCTTGGGCAAAATATTTTCCCGGATAGACCTCGCTGTCAGTTATTAAGATGTTTATAAGCATGGTTTGTAAAGCAGCTTTTACTGTGCATACTCTTAGAGACCAAATAATTGATTTGTTGTGTTTTTCCGCAATGCTCAGGCTCACTGTAACAGGGAGAAGGCCCAGCTGCGCATTAGGTTCAAGCCTTCTTTGTTCCAACATGTGGGCAAGGAGTCTTCCTTAAAAGGGAAGAGGCAGAATCTTATCGTAAGTACAATCCCAGCAAAATTAAATTATGAAGACTATTTGTTGAGTTTCACAACTAGCAAACTTTCTGTTTGAATAACATTGAATTTTCAGTATTATTTAAGGATCTCTACTATGAAAAACAACTTTTTCACACCACATGGAAGGTTAAATTACAAAATTTGATTCCAAACTGTTTACCACCAATCAATTCGCTTGTGAAAACTTGTTGAAACTCTCAATAAGTCATGGTAATTTATTACTGCACAAGCAATAGATAGCCAGGTATTCTAAAAATACCCAAGGCCATTTGTACAAAATAAACAATTCAGGTACAACAAGAAGAACTGTCTTAGGAGTGCTTACATGCAAAACTCAGAGTCACAGAGAATTAATGCATCACTTTTGGTTTTACCTTCTTGTATAATTCAGGTTTACAAATAAACGATTTTTTACCATGCAAGCAATAAATCGCGTTGATGTTGCCAAGGGTGTATGTTTAGCTTTGAAAGTTACCAGTCATTGAAATCTTACCTTAATACTTCAGCTTAAGTTCATGCAATTATTGTTTCGCACTTACCCAGTCTAAATTATCTAATTTTTTTCTACTTTAAAATTGCCTACAAGCCAATTGCAACTCAAAAAAAAAATGATTTGTTCTTTGCACCAAACTTACCTTAACAAATGCTTTACTGTTTCTTTCCATAGGACAAAGACTTTAAGAAAGCGCCTCTGTTTCAGGCCCATCTAAACCCTAAAGGCACTGCTCTTTCCTCATTGGAGCCATATCAAACCCACACGGTGGAACGGGCATACACTGGCCAGACGTTCTTCTGGTGCTACCCCCCTAAACCAGGAGATGTCATCAGGATCAAGTTCGATAATGAGATTAATCTAAATAGGTGAACATTCTTTTTTTTTGGCCTTTTCTTTGTTTGCATTCTTTCTCCAGACATTTATTTAAACTAATCAGTATTACTTTTACCTGTTCTAAGTATACATAATGTTCTGCTTTAAACCGCTGTGGCTGTGATTTTGGTTGGGAGTTATCCCCCTTGTTACTGAATCCTGCCACACTGTAATAAATTGTTTTATCTTTAAAATGTGTAACAAAAACTTAACACATTTTGGGTCGGTATCACTCATAGTTTATAATAATGGTTGGGTGGGTGTCACTAATAGTTTATAATAGTGGTTGGGTGGTTGTCACTAATAGTTTATGTTAATGGTTGGGTGGATGTCACTCATGGTTATAATAATGACCAGTAGGGTGGGTGTCACTCATGGTTTATGATAATGACCAATAGGGTGGGTGTCACTCATAGTTTATAATAATGACCAGTAGGGTGGGTGTCACTCATACTTTATAATAATGGTTGGGTGGGTGTCACTCATACTTTATAATAATGGTTGGTTGGATGTCACTCATAGTTTATGATAATGGTTGGGTGGGTGTCACTCATACTTTATATTACTGATTGGGTGGGTGTCACTCATAGTTTAAAATAATGGTTGCGTGGGTGTCACTAATAGTTTGTAATAATGTTTGGGTGGGTGTCACTCGTAGTTTAAATAATAATGGTTGGGTGAATGTCACTCATAGTTTATGATAATGGTTGGGTGGGTGTCACTCATAGTTTGTAATAATGGTTGGGTGGGTGTCATTCATAGTTTGTAATAATGGTTGGGTGGGTGTCAATCATAGTTTGTTAGAGTGGTTGGGTGGGTGTCACTCGTAGTTGATTCTCAAAAACGTTTTTATTTTAACAGTTTTAAATTTAAAACCGGCAACCTTGAACACCCTGGTGACATAATGACAAATGCGACAATTGAAGTTTTAACAGCAGAAGCAAAAAAGACAGCGGTTAAGGCAGAGCAGGGTAAGTGCTCACCGAAATGATGTAGAGAAAACTACCAGGACAGCTGGAAAACTGCCGGTAGCATTCAGTATAACAAAAATTAAAGTAAATTTTGTTATATTTATTTTAACTGGAATTGTAATTCTTAAATTGTTATCTAACATGCAGTTTCTGCTCTCTCGATCAGCAGCACCAGACTCATCACCAGAGGCAAAGAAGATGTATATTAGAAATGAATACCCGCAGAAGAGTTACAAACCAATCGGTCGATTTAATCTCAATGGGGTTGCTAAAGGTCTTGTTGAGAAGAGTGTTGGTAAAATTGTTGAGCTGAGAATACGAGTGATTGCCCACAGTAGTGCTAACTGGGTTATATTCAGCGAGGTGAGTGAGCAGTATGTGTTCATAATCTATAGTGACACTCGAAACAGCTCGATTATATGAGATACGGCCAAATGGGATCGGGGGAACTCAAAAGAGTGAAAAACTTAGAGAAAAGTATAGTGTGTACCATTATTAACATTTTTATATTATAGTGGCCGGATATCTAACCAACCGAAGGTGCGAGGTAGATATTCATTAAGCCACTATCCACCGAGATTGAAATGGATCAAGTAATTATCAAGTAGTGTATGGAAATTTCCTTTCAAGAAAAGAAAGATTTTTAAGAAGAAAAAAAAGCACTTTCATTACTTGAATTATTATGCATGGCAGTTAACTTTTCTTTGATCTGAAACGGACCGCCATTTTGTTTGGGTTTTGTTGTCTACTATTTCGAGGTAAATATTGTTTCACATCTACTACCTCTAAACCAATCAAATCGCGCGTAGCCGAGCTTGTAATGTGGATTAATTATTTTTTTCTATCAATGTTGTTACTACGATTGAGTATCCCTCAACGTTTGCGTACCATGAATTGCTTCTATCGATCGCTTAAGGTACCGATTAAATGACAGCTTGGTTCCTTAAAAACGTAAAATAAATGTTGTTGGGTTTTTGTTATACTTTCCCTGGACTGTTTTGCCGGATAGATTTTTACGTTGCTTTCAATTTTAACAATGTTTTTGTTGATACTTTTCAGATTTACCTGGTGCCGATGAAGAAAAGATGACGGTATTGATAATATTAGGAAAAGATTCAAAATTAGGAATAAAATTTTAGCCCATCTTTATAACCTACAGCTTTATAGCTAAACAAGTGATATACATAATATACTGTAGGTAATGAATTTCAAAAGAGAACTCTAGGCCAACGTGTAGGGTACCGAATGCACCCCGGCAGTATCGACCCACTGTGGCACACTGTTCGTTCACTTGCAACACGTGTATGTTAATGTGAAACTGTTTCCTTTCATTCTTCTAGCTTGTTGTTCTGTACGCTTTATTCCCCTTTTCTGCTCAAATCACCTGTCTGAAGGGTCTGTCTTAACACTTCATTATATAAAATCCCAACTTTTTTACCACTGTAAGAAGCGAAGACTTTGAATAGTTTGTCCATTATCTTAATTAGTTCTGCCGTACGTTCATGTGAAAACGTTTTTGTTGCTAGCCGGCCGTGAGGTTATCCCCTCGCAGCCTTCGTGGATTTCATTCCCTCCAGAACGTGACGTTACAACCCGAGAAAATGAGTTCGACCAGGCCGCAGTCAAACGTATCAGCAGTTGTATTGCTCTCAGTCTATCAGTCTGGGTAGCTTTTCTGTTACTGAACCGACTTAAAAGCTACCATACCGTCCTCTAAAAAGTATTTATTTTGAATGATTCCATGCAGCTTATAGAAAACTACGTCTCATTCAGTGTTCACACAACATGCAGCAGTTCTGCAGAGAGAGTATTTAAAGTAGAAAGTGAAAATGCTGATCAAAATGTCACTTCTTAATTTTTGGACTTTGCTTATCGTACATATATTGTTTAAATTACGCGGTAACAAATTAATTGTAAATACGGATTATGTACTGTTGAAATAAAAGATAACATTTGCAAAACTGTGAGCTTCACATAGCAAGTACTCCAACTCGGCCCCTGACACGCATGGGTCGTGTTTGGAACATCGTGAGGTTCACATAGTAGGTGCTCCAACACGGTCCCCATAAATGCAGGGGTCGTGTTTGGAACATCGTGAGATTCACATAGCAGGTGCGCTAACACGGCCCCCCTGACATTAACGGGTCGTGTTTGTAACATCGTGAGATTCACATAGCAAGTGCTTAAACACGGCCCCCCTGACATGCATGGGTCGTGTGATTCACATAGCAAGTGCTTAAACATGGCCCCCCTGACATGCATGGGTCGTGTTTGGAACATCGTGAGCTTCACATAGCAAAACTCCAAACCACGGAGGGGGGGGGGGGGGTAAAGAGCTTAAGGTGGTGGTGAACTATCAGTTGCTGCGCGTATTTCATTAGCAAATTTTTATTGTTTGCTGGACACACACACACACACATAACACTTTTTAACTTGGAACAAATATATATATAGATATTTTATTCAATGTACTGACAAAAACAAGGAGTTTTTAAGGCTACTCGTAATCGTAAATTTTTAAACCAAAGTTTTTCATTGGCAAACAAAACTTATGAGGCAAAATCAAATGAGTTATGCTTGATCGAAAGACTAATGGCACGAGTTCTTGTAATGCTTTAGGTCGATCGAGTGAAGTTGTGTTGTTTTAATCAATATTTGAAAAATAAATCGTCTTGAGTGTCGAGCAAGGATTTATCAATCGTTTCAACAAACGATAAATAAACCGGTCATGGTTTTACGCGACACATCCAACTTTCTTTGGACTTTTTCAACCCATTTTCTGCTAACTGTTGTTTGTAGTTTTCCCATCTGTGAACGAAACAAATTCTCATTAACACAAATTTTAGGTGTGGCGGTTGAGCTATTTGTATCGTGTTTAGTAAAGTTGGTTCTCTTGTTTTAACTTACACGCTTGCAATAGAAATCAGACCACAAACGGCGGATATCAGAAGAAGTATAATAAAAGGTTTGATTGTTTTTACAGCATTTTTAGTTTCTTGGAGTATACTCAATCGAAGATTTACATGCATGATTCGGGGCGTCTGGCCTATCCTCTTCAGAATATGGCCGTTGTATCAACCCTCTTCATAAACGGCAGTGATCTTGTAATATTCGTTTGTCTATAATAAAATTTGCCCGGTTAGCCTCGCTTTGAGTAACAAATTCTTTTGTTTTTTTAAACTAAAGAGGGAGGCTCACTGTGCAAATTTTAAAGAAGACAAAAGAATACCAAAACCTCGGCCATTTAGAACAAAACGTACGAATAACATGCCTACTTAAAAAAAACAAACAAATGTGACACTGCAGGTAGATGGTGTGCCATACTACCGCCGTAGCTTACTCGCGTTAGGTGAGCTAGATAAAAGAAAAACTGGGTTTAGAACCCG
>JANVCF010026233.1:1446-14008 GCA_025388745.1 Hydrozoanthus gracilis
TAATGTTTATTTACTTACTTACTTACTTACTTACTTACTTACTTACTTACTTACTTACTTACTTACTTACTTACTTATTTATTTATTTATTTTATTTATTTATTTTTTAAATATTTATACAGGAAGTCTAATTAGCAAAGCTAGTTTAAATAGAGTCCTGTATATAAACTAACAACTAAACAATTAAATATTTGGTGAGTACACAGGTAAACGTGCAGTTAGGTAAAATGGCTATCGTGTACAGAATATGGATAACAGAAAAGACGAAGTAATACATATGGATAAACACTCAATTTGTCGATTTAGATATGTTCTTAAGTTTGGATTTAAAAGCAGAGAAGGAATTTTCCTTTCGTTTATTCCTATTCAGAAACTAAATGTCAGTGTGACAAGCCACTAAGAATTAACTTGTAACACTGGCTTAAAATCAGTTTGAACGCTGACTACTGTTCTGTTTTTTCCCGCTCATTTCGGCGCGTATTGTCAAAAAACAATTTAGAAAATCTCTTTAGATCATTAGCAAAATTTGGAAAAACTTTTCAGTATTTGTATACATTTAAGTTTTGATATGTTTTGAGATTTAAACCTTTTTTGCTATTGCTATTGTGATATTTTTACCGTTTCCAAAATAAAAACAATAAAGAGATAAATCATTTTTGCACTCAATTCTGAAATCTCTTTTCCACTCGAAGATTAACTTCATATGTACCCTCATTTGTACGTACGAAAAACGTATACTAATGCTAACTTTTTGGTTTCACTTTCAGACATTTATGATTCAAAGTCACCAACAATTTTCCGTTTCTTTATAGGTATTTCTTACCTACATCGCAAAGCACAAATGCTATTGCACTGCTGGGACCTCGCAACGAATCAACTTCTCAAGACAAATCGTGGAAGATAAGAACTGAGCAAATTGGTTTCTGATTTCGTCTCTCTTTGGAGGAAGTTTGAAAGCTACAAACCTTGCTGTTAGAAAGGCAACAAAAAATTGAAGGGTTTGTTCGTTCCAGCTTGCAAAATCGGCTCGTTTCGCATTCGTACCCCGTTCAAAAATCTGTTAGCTTGTAAGAAGAGGATACCCATAACTGGGATTCCGTCTTCTGAGAATCAGGTCTCAAGATTTTTTACTGTATGTATACTAACAGGGTTTCCGCGGGGTCTTTAAAAAATTATTTTTGATTTTGCTTTTTTGAGGCCTTGAAGACGTCTTAAATTTACGAAACTTATTCACTAGGTGTTGAAAAGGTGTTAATTTTTTTGCTCAAAAATGGTATTTATATCTTGTCATCAATTTTTTATCACTCAAAGGTCCGTTGTCGGACCCCGTTCGGAAATGGGAACAGCTGCGCCCGTGTTATTGGTCTGCGGATGTTGGTCTTAATGCTTTATTCAAGGTTTTAAAAAGTCAAGAATTTGCTCGACTTTAACTAGAAAGCATCTAAGAAAAACTTGATGTTTATGTGACATATGTATTGATCACAGCAAATCGATCATTTTTCGCATTGGTTCTTTTTTTTGGACAAAAAGTTCGGCAGTTTAGTTATTTTAAAAATATTTTCCTTTTATCGACTAGCTCATGTATAAAAGAGAGCTTTGAGTGATCAAATGAATGGTTTGTACCTTTCAGATAGATTTTAAACTGTATTTTTGCGATGTTCTTTGCTTGACTACCTCTACTCAAATGAAAGCACTTGAACAGAAAACAGATATCCTATCTTTTTTTGAAAAGTGTTTTTCATGACCACAAAATATACAATGACTTAGCTAAAACGACTTCATATAAGAAGCTTAATCAAAGTTAGGGAAATTGTCTAGAAACGGAAAATGCACGCTATGCTGCATTTTATTTAAATGACATCGTTTATACATTGAAAATAAATTCCTTATCACTACCAGAATAAGTGAAACAAATGCTCGAAAGGTGAGTTGGCAAAGACTTGCTTTAATTAGTGACAATCAAGTAAAAACATGATGTTTTTGTTGATCACAAACTGACCTCATCTTAAATTACAAATAAACCGTTTTTTGCCTTTTGGATGCCGCAAGTGCGACATTTATTTAGTTTATCTTTTTCTCTTGGCGGCAGCTCATGCTATTTATAAACGAGTGTCTGAATAAATAAAACAGTGATTATGGTCAGATCTTGTATACTGGTTAATTGACGGTTAGTCAACTACAAAACATCGTAAATGGCGTAAAACAGTGAAATTCTATAGGCTGTTTTAAACTTCCCGTGTTTTCAGAGCAAACTTTTTCGCTATCGTGATCACAAACGGATTCATGATTGCGTTCCTTTGTTTAAGTTTCATGAATTTTACACTTTATCCCGACTCGCGCACGTGTTTCTGAAATGTCGAACTGGTGTATTCTTTTGAACGATTAACTCAAGAACGAGGCTAGTAGGGTAATTTGAATGAAGATAAAAGAATGTTAGAATCTAAAATTTGTTTTCTTATTTCAGTTGTTTTCACTTAAGTAGGAAAGAAGCACTAGTAAAAGAAAATCTCGTACATAGATACATTTTGGAGTGATACGCAATATATTAGACTAATCTCACTTTCCCTGTCAATTTCCTACGAGCTTTACGAAGTTTTCAAGGCTGATGGCTCAGTGTTTGAGCAAAAAACCCAACTCAGTAGTTAGTTCCGCTGTAAATGCTAGCATAGAGCAGCATGGAGTCTTTTCAAACTATGTGACGGCACAAATCATCGTATGTTTTGAATTTTATTCGTACCGAATACACTATCAGTTTGAAAGCTTGATTCACGGGCTTAAAACGGTCAGGTTAGCACTTTTATCCGTTTACAGTCGAATAAGAACTGTTAAAAAAGCCCCTACAGCTAACAATAACAAAAATGGCTTCAGTTGCATTTTAAACTACAAAGCAGTCGATGTAAGCCAGTGCAGAAACATTCACATCGTTTAGTTCCTAATTTCAGGCTTTCAAGTGATCCTACTTTTCCTACTATTTCCCACTTTTTTTACCCTTCTCCTACTATTCCTACTTTTGTCTTGAAATTCCTACTATTTCCTACTTTTTCCTACTTTTTATATGTCGCAATTTCAACCAATTTTTGCAAGGTTGTATCATGCAGGAATAGGGAGTAAGCCTTGCAGGTGTTCAGGGTTTAAGTCTGGAACACATGCTGCAAGGAAGACTTCTTGACGCACAAATGTTCATCTGGCATGTCCAGTCCAGACGGCTCACACTCTACCAGCAGTGGAACGAGTCACAGGCAGACTAAAAGCAGTTCATCAGTACTTCTTCAAAGATCTGTACCAAAGGCTGCATTTTTAGTCCTTCTTCTAAGCCCTCAGTTGTCCTACTTTCCCCCTCGAAATCCTTCTTTTGTCCTACTTTTAAAAGAATTTTGGTCCTACTTGGGTGTGCTTGAAAGCCAGTAATTTCAGTTATTGTTCATGAGATGGAGCTTGTAATCAGTCTCAACCAGTTTAACTGCCAATCTTGACTCGGGCCACCTGCTCACCGTAAAGAGAGACGGCTTTCTTCAACACTGCACACAGCAATATATTAGTTGGTGAGACAAGTGCAAAGACTGTAAATGGAAGTTCAAGGTTTTCCAGGCAATGCTCATGCACATCCAAGTACTTTTTCTTTCGCTTCTTCTCTTACTGCGTGATTTTCTGTTATGGTCTGCCACTTGTATGCCTAGACCAACTGCTTAAAGATACTCTTGACACACTCTCCAATCTCTGCAGTACGCCATCCGTAAATCAGGGGGTTCAAAAGTGAGTTGAACATAAGCAATGCAATTGACCAAGACCCAATTCCTAAATATACTAAAGAGTCAGACAAGTTTCGAGGAAAATAAACCAGACTTATTAGATTGATTATAGGAAAGGCAGCGCACAACAAAAAGCAACCTAAAATGATAGCTGTTGTTTTTGCTGCTTTGAAGTTACGTTTTCGTGAAAGAATCCCCTCATTCTGACAGTTGGGTGTGTGGCCTTGAATTTGCAGAAAATGACGCCTTGATTCCATATAGATTGCTGTGTAAAAGAATGCCAGTACTGATACAGTAAGAAATATATATGAGCTCCAAATGTAAGAAGAAACTTGCTTGCCTAGGAATATTTCTGTCCCTGATAACAGAGCCGCGCTGAACCAGGCCACAATTGTTCCAATTACAAGCCTCTTCCTTGTAGCGATCATTTCGTACCGCAGGGCGTGCTTGATTGCGACAAACCTCTCCCATGCGATCAGGACCAGATGATTAATGGACGACGAAATTACCGTACCTCCTAAAATCCAAGAAACTGTCTCAAGAGTACACATATCACACTTTCCTGTCATCCGACAAAGTTCCACAACTGTTCGCAATGGTTGAATTATCAAACCAACAACAAGATCAGTTGTCGCCAGAAATGCAACTGCAACAAAAGACATCTTACTTCTGAACCTATGTTCACGAAATACAACAAAAATCAAAAGGCCGTTAAAGAAGATAGTGAACGGAATGATGATGGAGTCAAATGTTGCTACAAAAGCAAGGTTTATGAACATTGAATCTGTCAAGTATTTCTTTCTCCACTCGAATTGTCCAAGAAAAGAGCAGGAGATAGAAATTTGAGATTCTGTTGTGTTTGCTAAAGGCATTGTGTCGCAATTACAGATTTTGTGTGGTCTAGTTACAAGCTGCAGCATCCATACGAAAAAGGTTTAGATTATGTAGTCTTCGAACATCAAAAAAATGCATTCAACTGATCAATCAAATTGAAATTAATCATTTAAAATTTTTCTGAATGTGCTTCGAAACTCTTCAACTTCGAAAGTTTTCTTGAACAGTGGTTCCAAAGATGAAAATTACTGTTTTTGATAATCCTCCTTGCTAAAGGCCTCTCGCCGTTATCCCTTTGTACATCTACATCAACCAACGAGATAAAGAAAGCTTATACTGTAATTAATTTTCAATGGACGAACAGCTGCTCCAACAAACGTGTGAACAGTTCGACAGGTGGCAGCTTAAAGCGAAATATCGAAATATGAATATTCTTATATTTTTGGCCTCGGAATATGAAGATTTGACTATTTTGACCTCGAAATAAGAGTATTAGGACAACCAGACCAGGGAATTTGAATATTTGAGAATATTTGCCGCTGGAATATGAATATTTGGAAAATATTCCGATTTGAATATGTCGAATATTTTCCGCTTCATCCCCGGATTAAAATATACAATCTCCCAAAAGCTCTGGCTGAATTAATTGTTATTTTGTTTACAACTCAACATATATTTCATGAAGCTAGATAGAAGGTCTGGAATTAGTCTCGCGACTCCATTAAGCTGGAATACTGGTTACAATGTAACAGATGATCCATCTAGTAATGGAGTTTGACATTTTATTCTTTTTTTACAAAACCATGTGGGCAGGATAACGCTTATTTTTTTCATTACAGTTTTAGAAATAATAATAACTAATAATCATCATAATAATCATAGTAAATAGTAATAATAATAATAATAATGATAATGATAATAAAAGATGTTTACAATATTAAGGACAAGTATCTGAAAGGATCTAGTGAGAGCATGTTACAGTTAAGAAATAAAACCTTACTTAAATAAACCCTATAATTAGACGTTCATTTGAACAGCGGAAAGCATAATTGAAAGGTTCAAAAGCGCTTTTGTTTTTTTCAAAATTAAAAACAATGGAAACTCGCTGTAACCACCTGTAACCCAGCCTCGGGTGAATACATAAAAATATAATGGATTTTCTTTATCGCGTACAACCAAATGCGTTGACTAGTATTTTTTGACATGCTTTTGGGAATTTTCACCAAGAAACAGTGGTTACTACGTACCACTCGTTGGGTTTCATAAATGTTATGATTTTAAACACTGTTTGTTAAACTTGCAAACACCCATTTCGAGAATCATTTGGTATGGACTAAAAATGGCCAGCATTAGGCCTGAAAAAATTTCTCTGGTAAATGTTTTTCAAAATAGAGATATTACAACCACTCTGAAGCACAATTAATCCATAAAATTATTCTTTTGTGTGAAAATTGAGAACCAAAAACGCGAAGTCTAAGTCTTAGCTTTTCCGTTGCCAAGATGTTTTTTTTTAAATTTCGTCCAGATGTTTGTGGTTACTGTATTTAGAAATATTGGTCTGTAGCTTAAGTTTTTATCCAGAAATTCCAACACAGCTCGGAAATAAACATCAAGAGATCAAAATATCATGTTTATTAGATGGTCCTCAGCGAGGAAAACACATGATCGATACTGGGCAAATAGATCACTTTACATCTCTCCCGTTTTGACTTAATTAAAATTAGTCCATACTGTCTTGTGTGAAGATATCTTGAGATCCTGGAAAATGCTTGAAATTTTTGAAGCCCTGGAAAATTCTTGAAAATTTTGTTGTTAAGCCCTGGAAAGCCCTTGAAAATTTTTTTGTCAAGCCCTGTAATATTTCATTTCACAGAAAAAAAAAATTGCAAAAGCATTCAAAAGAAAAATTAAAGACTGGATCAATAAACCCCATCAATACAGATTACAAGAAATATTGAAAAACGATTCCTTACCGTAAAGTATATTTGGCAAGGTTTTGTTAAACTGCGCTCGCCTCTTTTCTGTTTACGCGTTTTTTTTTATAAGAACCAGTAAATATGGCCGGGACACATTCTTAAATTTTTAGCGTTTTGAGCAACAAACTGTTCTTAAATTGTTCTTGCAGCTATATGGTTGGTCTAAATCGAATATGCACTAAACCTAAAGTATTACAATACGCGTACGTTGTAATGAACTATCTTCAGGGCAAATATACGTGTGTATTGTATAATTTAAGGCCGAAAAAAAGAAAATTTGCGAATCTTTTCTATTCATTCTGTATTTTAAAGACTTGCAAAGTTTAAAAAATAGCTATCGAGCCCCGAGCCTCAGCTTGTTCTTAACTTGTTTTAAAATTCTGGCCAATCTGAGCCTCGTTCTTATAAAGCTGTTCTTAAATGAGAAAAAGAGTGTATCTGTTGCCGGAGCCAAATTCTAAAAAGTCGTCAAAAAATTGCTTTAAATAGAAAACATCTAAGTAAAACTTGGTTTTTTATTGACAATATCAAAAACAACAAGACAGTTGTTCAGGGCGGTAGAAGAAGAATTGTAGGAAGAAATTATATATTCAGTTTGGGAAATTTAACTGCATAATTAATTTATTACATAAAACTATAGGAACCTTGGCTTAAACAAGAAGCTGCGCTGTAAAAGGGCCTCTGTGTCGCCTTGTATTTTAGAAAAACATTGTTAAATGGAGTCAATGACAGAAAATGTCAAATATAGTTCTGCCGATAGGTGCTTAATCTCGATATTACAAACATCAATTTAGTCGCTTTATTTCCTTTCTTAACTTCAACTTGGTTTACTTTACAAAATCCCGTTAAAAAACATGCTAACTGAAATTGCCAAATATAAAAAACTGTTGAAAACATTCAGACTATTTCACGGAGAATGCTGAAAGTTATTGGCGTTTATCTCACACACAAAAATTACTTTTGTTTAACTTAGCTAATGATCTGCAGAGAAAACATGCAGCAGCGACTGTTAAAACAAAGCTGTAGGGTAAAGCGTTTTGCTCAAGGACACAACACAGTGGTCTGACCGGGGCTCGAACTCGCGACACTTAGATTACGAGTCGAACACGCTAACCGCTCGACCACTGCGCCGCCGACAAAAAGACTATCTCTGTAGTGTTTTTTGTTCAGCGTATTGAATTTATTTATAAAAAACCGCACTAATTTTTTTTTTTTTTAATAATGATTGATGCGGAGGTTTTTATTTCTTTTGCCTTTTTAGATTTCATTTTCTTGTATTTTGCCAAAAAAGGCAACGTTTCAAATGAGAATTCGTAAACAGTCCGCGTCGTGTTGCGCATGCGTGAGTTCCATCCAGTGGTTGGTTGCTCACGGCTGAGTCGTGTTGTGCACGACTCGGGGTAGGTCGTTGATCATTGAGTGAGTAGTGCATAAATAATTTCTTTACGTCTGAACTTTGGTTCACATCATTACTTAGTTTTTCTGTAAAAACTAATGGCTACTACGAAGGTTTTTTTCGGAACTGTCGCCTTGCGCATGCGTGTTATACAACCAGCTGTTTGATTGTCCATTGTTGAAATGTGTTCTGCTCGACTTGTACCTTGAGCGAATAGTTCAAAAATAATCTGTTTAGGTGTTTTTATGAGACCTTTGCATTACTGTAACTGATAAATTTGAAAACAGATACCAAAAAAACAGGCTTCCAAAAGAATTGGAGTCGCGCAGAATTGTGCCATTAAATTTGCTTTCTGAAAAACTGGGAAAAAAGAACAGACACATTTTGACTCTATTCTTCTTTACAAAATGTTTTGGAATTAGTGTTGAGTAAAACAATAGTTTTGAGCATTCAATAATTTTTGTTTCATGGATTGAAAACTGCGATGATTGCAAACCGTGCCGTGTAGTTTGAACATACAAGAATAGAAACTAATGAAACATAATGAGTGCGTTAAATGAGTGAAAGAAAATACGCCAGCAACCGTTGCTTCACTTTACGACATAGTCACTAAACTTGCGGAAATGAATGAGAATGGGAAAATCACAAAAAGAAAAAAACGTATACAGATATATTGCGGGAATGTAAAGAACAAGGTCATTAAGGAGGTTTCCTTGGTTTGACATACGTTTTGAAACGATTACAATCTCTGATTATTATGTCCGAAAACCATCCGATCAAGTCTGTTTTTGTATCTGAAAAACTGCGCCTGGTCTGCCCTTGCTACGGCAATGTCTTCAGTGAACACAACAGATTCGCAAACTTTATTCTCCTGCCCGCTTCTAGAACCCTTCGAGTGGAGAAAAGAATACTTGACAGATTCAATGTTCATAAACCTTGCTTTTGTAGCAACGTTTGACTTCATCCTTATTCCGTTAACTATCTTCTTTAACGGTCTTTTAGTTTTTGTTATTTTTAGCGAACCCAAATTCAGAAACAAGACGTCTTTTGTTGCTGTTGCACTTCTGGCGATAACTGACCTTGTCGTTGGTTTGATATTGCAACCATTGTTGGCAACTGTGGAACTTTGTCGGATAACAAAAAAGTGTGAAACGTGTACTATCGAGACCGTATTCTGGATTTTATGAGTTATAGCAACTGTTTCGTCAATGAACCATCTCGTCCTGGTGGCTTGGGAGAGGTTTGTAGCTATCAAGCACGCCCTGCGGTACGAACTGATTGTCACCAGGAAAAAACTTGTAGTAGGAACAATTGTGGCATGGACAAGCGCAGCTCTGATTTTCGCGGCGTTCACCTTTGTAGATACTTATACAAACTCTGTAGCTTCTTTTTTGATTTTCGGTTCATACGTTGTAGTTACACTATCAACGCTGCTATTCTTTTACACAGCAATCTATAAAGAGGCAAGGCGCCATGTTCTGCAGATTAAAACCAACACGCCGTTTCACTATCAGCAAGGGGAAATTCTTCGTTTAAAACGTAATTTTAAGACTGTAGAGAGAACTGCTATTGTTTTAGGTTGCTTTTTGCTCAGCGTTGCTCCTTCTCTAGTTATCTCGATTTGCTTCTCTATTTTTCCTTTAAACTCGTCTAATACTTCGGTATATTTAGGTGTCATATCTTGGTCGCAAGCTTTGCTCATGTTCAACTCATTTTTGAATCCCATTATCTATGGATGGCGGGCTCAAGAGATACTAGAATATGCCAAAAGCATTTTTCTAAGCAAATGGACAGAACGCGTAAGACCAACTGTTATAGAAATGGTTGAACAAAATACGAAAAAAGAAGACGAAGGAAGTGTTTCTGCATTGGCGAGGCAAAGCGTACATTATCTACGAAACCTGGAGTTCCCAACGAACGATTGTCTTGGCACTTGTCATGGGTCGATTAACGAATTACTTCATGAGTGCACTGGTGTGTGCAATTGTGAAGAAATACATCTCCCCTTATCGTTAACAAAAAGCCGAAGTAGTCAAGAAGATAGCTTACGTTTCAGGACAGTATATGAGCTTGATCCCAACAAATTGTGTGAGAGGAAAGAACACAGACACGGGTCAAATCAGGTGACAGTTGTTGCAGAGGTTTACGCCAACGCTCTAAGTGATCGAGACAGCACGGAAAGTTAAAATAGCTGTAAATGGTGAAACTAGTGAAATGGTGAACTAGTGAAAACGTGTCGGTGTTTAAGGTAAATCACAATGGATTTGTTCAAAATCGTGCGGATGCATTCTTCGATCAGAGGAAAATGCCATGTCTTTAAAACCATCTAATAAACAATCGGTTGAAAAAAATGAAATCAACTCCAAGAAATACAAAAACCCAGAAGGCATGCACAGAGGAGCGTTAATTGTTTCAACGTGGCTGTAAATGACACTTTTATATACGTATTGGCAACTCAGTTTTCTCTTAAACTGCGCTCTAGTCTTCTCTTTACTGCAGTGAGAGCGAAGAAATACTTGAAAACTGGCAAAGACTTGTTTAAGTTAGAGAAAATCTTGGAAAAACATGATGTTATATTTGTTGATCACAAATTAAACTCACTAAAATCACAACTGAAAAAAGTGCAAGCAATTAGCTGACTAGCAAACCATTTATCGCCTTTCTTTTAGTCTTGGGACCAAGCCTGCTGACATTAGTTAATTTATCTTTTCTTCAGTTGGCCTGACGACCAGCTTATAAAATATATAAACAATCTAATGAATTAAAGAGCGGTCTTTTTATACTGGTTATGGACAGTATATTCCATAATTAACATTTTCTTGGCTTTTATCGGGTTTTTTTAATGAAAGCACTCGGCTGTAGTAGAAAACAGATAACTAAGACATTTTGTTTAAAAAGGATTCATTTACGATCGCGACAACGTAAGTTATAATTCAAGCCACTCAGACCGGTATGAATTCATATGACGTGTGTATTTAAAACAACGGAACAGCATGCCCAAAAATTGAGTTAAATTGCAGGTGCAAACCTTAAATAACAAATATATTGTAGAGAGAAAAAGATATATGAACGGTAATAGCCTAAATTTTCCATTTGACTACAATGCTATACACTCTTTACAATTATAAGAACTTTTTTTTAAGAACATGAGAGTGAAAATCGCCAAAAATTTCTGAGAAAAGAAAAAGAACATCCATTTATGATAACCTATTGCAAATGGTGCATACAGTATTATAAAAAATTTTGCTTTTTCGAAGGGCTTCTTGCTAAAATTCGCAGATAACAATTTTACATCACATGTTTTTTCATTTACCAAATCGCATTTTTGACAGGTATACACAAATAGACCACACACAGTTCATGTACTATCCATCTTTTCTTAAATCAGAAAAAATATTTTAGGAACGTTCAAAATTTGAAGTTCTTATAAAAAAAACCAAAAGAGTGTAATGTTTTGATAACAAACCCAGCTAGACATATGACGACTAGTTATCAGTGTGGAAAATCTTTCTCTCTCCAGCAATATCTATACATATATATATCCAAGGACTTCAACAGCTGCTATCGTTGGTTGAATCGAAAATGTAGTTAATATAAACACTAATGAAAAAGCGCTTTAGCTGCGAAAAACAAAAGAACAAAAATATTAAATTGTTCATTAAGCAATGGAGTGATCGTTTGGTCTAGAAAACAACTAAGAAGTTTGTCTAGGAAGACGCTAAGTAAGAAAGAAAGGTTCTGATGTTTTTGATGACATTGAGAACAATTCATTATTTATCGCTCTAGTCTGCATGCCCGGAAAGTTTTGCAACGAGGATTTTCTTGCATTTGTAAAACTAGAAGTTTTGCCGAAACTGGTCATGAACTGCATGAAAATCAACTTTATTGGTTCATGTATGACTGTAATTAAAAATAAATTTCTCGGTATATCTGACACTTTTGTTCCTGACTATAAAACACCTTTCAAACCACTGAGGCCAAATCCTGTTGTGCTCTTTGTTTTTTTTTTCTGGAATGGATCTTTGTTTAAAGTGTATATATCATGTTTATGGAACTTAATTTATTGGAAAGGAATTTGAAAAAAAATGTCGACTACTTCATCGAAGAACCTCTTTTTGTTGCTGAGTTACCAAGTTGTTTGCATATATCTCAGCGACCAAAAGAGACGTTACAATGAAATAAGCAAAATCAGCTTTTTTCTTTTAAAAATAATTTCTAGCAAATTCCACAAACAGGATTTTTACACTATAAAACAAACGTTTCTTCGTCTATAAATAACCGACGGTTTTTTAACTACCGCCTCTGAAAAACAACTACAAAGTTAATGGATATCGCGAGATACGGCAGCTGACCGCGACCAGAGCGCGCGAAATGCATATTGACCAGTTTCTTTGATAAAAGAGATTATAAGCTAGTAGTTATTAATTGTTGAATAATCGTTTGTTTAGCTGTTTAATATATTTTTCAATTGAATTCCAAGTTTTGGCTCCCGCATATCTCAAGTTAAATTTGCCATAGTTTGTTCTTATATTTGGAATATATAGAGAAGACCTGGAAGCAAGTCTTGTATTGTGCGAGTGAACTCTATATATTGGTTTAAAAAAATC
>JANVCF010026455.1:0-13998 GCA_025388745.1 Hydrozoanthus gracilis
CATTTGTGGTTAACTTTATTACATTTGTGGTTAGTATTACATTTGTGGGCGGTTATTACATTTGTGGGTGATACAAGCAGCACCTTCTCCTCAGTTGTTTTAAGACCCTGAACTGGGAATCGAACCTGGGCCTCCCACACGAAAGACTGGCGCCTTACCAACTAGGTTAACCTGGTAAGACGTTTAACATAATGAACCCATGCGGAAGGGAGGGGGGGGGAGGGCATGTGCTCAGCAAGGTACAAGCAGAAGCATGGGCGCATAGCAGATATAGACTTATTATATACCCACTGATATTTAAAATGAAACTACAAATAAAAAAGATGTGGTTTCTGAAGTTTATTTCTCTACTTGTAACTACAACTCAACAAATGACCCGCATTTTGCTTCATAAATTACCGTGATTTGTCTATGTACAGTTGTAAGCAACTCTTAAGAAAATATATTTTTACAAATTTTTATACAAATGCAAATTTACAATACATTTTTGAACCCCTACATACAAAATTCTATCTTACAGAAGTGATATTTACAGTTTATTAAAAAGATTGACTGATAAATATAAATGCTGGACTAAATCTTATGGCTTTAGTTCAATATATTATCCTCTGTAGCAAAACACCATGTTTTCTCAAATAAGCGCTCCCAAAATGGCCTTGAGCAAAATGAAAGCCATCAACGCTTATTGGATAAAACACCTTCTGTATCACAACTTCAATAACTTACCCACCCTAACCAATTTTCTCATTCAGAAAAAAAATTGCTGAGATAAACTCTGTCTTTTGCAATTCTTTCGAAAAATCTTCATTCTCAAATACTCTCTTCCCTTCTTAAAACAGAGCAAATTCTTCAGCACTTGAAATAAAAGTATGAAGAACCAATCTGACAAAAAAATCTTAGTTTAAGGTTTTTTCCAAACTCAAACAAAGTCATAGCTATATTTAACTGACTTTCACTCTCACACAAAACTGGTCCTTTGTATGATTTTTCCACCTTCCATCCATTCCTTTACACTCTTTCAGAACTGGACTATGATAAATTCTCCAATGGAAAAACAATTCAAAGTGCATAGAGCCAAATTGGAAGAATTTATAAACAAGTACATTTAATTTGTCTAATTTGGGTCTAAAAAGGTTTGAAAGCAAGGAAACACAGTTAATAAATCATACAGTAAAACTCCAATAAGCAATTTTGCCAAAATATGACATGACATAATTATTTAAACTTGTTGAAGGTGCAATGAAAGAAGCTGAAAATTGACTGTGAAAACAAAATATCATAGCATGTTTGTTTAAAAAATGCATTTACAAACCAAGAGCTTGCCATCGCTGGACCACTTTGATCCAACCTTTTGCCTTCTTTAACAACTCTGCAAATTCAAGTGCACTTAATTTGAATGTTTGATACTTTTTAGTCAGACCATCTAACCTTTATTACTGGTAAAACACTTCAATTCGAAGCAACTCTTCAATCTCACTATTGTAACTGTCGACTAAATGAACATTTACTGGAAGTTAAACCAGTCAATTTCAATAGTGGGATACATTAGTGAGACTGTTCAACACAACAATCATATTTCTTCTCATAAATCTCATTCTGCTTTTTGGTACGCATCACAAAATCAAAAAAAGGTTTCTCTCACCATTAAAAATATTTTGTTTCACTGACATCTACTGAAGTAGAAAAATGACTTCAATAAAAAAAGGATCAAAGAAAGCGGAAAAAAATAGTGACAGTTTTTAAAAGTAAACAAAGTCACTGATTTTCAATATGTGATAAAGTTAATATCTCACTATTTGATGTTTACCTAGCTGGCTTTGCTCTACTGGTAAATAGTACAAAAATCGATTATAGCTTGCATGCTGTTCATTGACAACAAAACTCTGAACTGTTGACCAACACTATGTACATTAAAACTTAATCTGTCACTATATGGTGTTAACTAATGCCCCAACAAATGTTAAACAGAAAAAGAAACATAAACTAAATGGCTCTATTAATTTGTACCGAGTGTTGCTACAGTACATGTAAAACCTTAGTTTAGCGTATTATGACATTCACTTAATTTTGATTTCTAACAAGCAAAATGCAAGTTTCCTACATAATTAAGTACTGTAATATTAATCCAGTTGAACTAAGTTCAAAACCAAACCAAGAATTTGAAAGTAAGATTATATAATACAAACATATTTTATGAATGGTAAAATATAGTAGAGTTACATCAGACTTAATATCTCTCCAAGATAAGATGTGTATGACACAAGATTGTCAAGTTAAACTTTTCTTCTAATTGACTGTATCTAGTTTTCAGACTTTTTTCTGACAAATTTGTTGCCCTCAAAACTGCACTGCTTCTAACCCTGGCAAAGATAAATATGCTGAACTTCGGGAATTTTGATTTACTTAAAGTATAAGTCCATTATTCTTAAGATGATGAGTCTGTAAATTCCCATAACCCTTTTCCATATATTTTCTGTAAAAAGGTTCGAAAATATCCACAACTCATCTAAGAGAAACATTAAATGGTGACCAAACTTTGTGTTAAACAATATGACAGTTCTAAATTGTAATAATAGCAAAATTCTGATGTTTAAAATCTCTATAAAAAGTGGCTGTTTATCAAAACACTTCCTCCACTTTACCAATCTGTTTTTACTTATTTCCCCAGATCTCAAAGTTATTCAGTTTAGCACCAATTGATCATGAGTTAATCAAATTAATAGATAATATTACTTAATAGTGTATTGCTACAAGCTCCCAAATAGAACCTATACTTTTCACATTACCAGTTTAGGAGAATGTTGTCTTCATCCATTCCCAAAATACTGTATTCGTGAGTTATACAAGGTCAATTGTTAAGTTAGATGTTGAAACTGGCTGGGGCTGAAGGGTTAATTTCAACAGCAGTTTCAAACTGCATAATATAAACTTTGTACATGCAAGTTAAAAACTTAATATGTACATATCAGTTGACTGTACGAAACACCACCTGACAGCTTGATAGAAAAACAGTACTCAGGTTTCTAAAAGTTACCAGGACTTGATACCACAGTTAATCCACTAACTCAAACATGTTTTTTGCCCTCTTTACACAAGCAGGTCTACTTGAAATGGGGGTGACTTGCTTTGCAGACAAAATACATATGCAGAAAAAGAAATGAAGATGAAACTGTTAAGCCAATGGATTCAGAGACTGTGTAGTTGCTGAGATTTGCCGACTTTGCAGCCCAGAGGGTTAGTTTGGTAACTTAAGGTAGGTAAGACCAATCAGCCATGAAGCTTACCAAGCCCTTAGTCCTACCAATTAACCAGAGGGAAAAAGTGACAAATGATACTGCAGCTATAGATATATAATGGCCATATCATTATCACCAACACTAGCATCATCATCATCATCAGCATTGGCACTATCCTTGCATCACCTTTGTCAGTCTCTTCTCATACATTCAAATGAATCTCCTCCAAGCAGTTGTCCCTTGCTGTTGCCTTTAACACTGAGTCAACAAACTGACTGGTATGGCCCGCAACCCTCTGGGTTCCTTGAGACAGACAGACACATGTATATAATCAGTTATTAAACCAACTACAATACTAACAATGTTACTAACCCTCAAAACCATCTGAGTTGGTGGGTGACACTGGTCAATGCCCACAGGCAGTCCACTAGCTAACGCAGCTTGCAATAAAAAGCAATTGGGACTAAGTAATGTCTTGTTTCAAACTGTCAGTCAAAGCTAGTTATAGCACAAGACCACTGAAATTCACAGTTCTTTTTTTGTAAAAACCCCAAATTAAACCAAATTGATTGTATTCACTATTGTCCTCTGCTGCCGTTGTTGGCAATGCTGTCATCAAATTTTGAATCCCCTAATATTTCCTCTGAGGGTCAGGCTTTCAGGATTTCTAGGAGGGGTTTCCAAATAGGTTCCAACTAAAATGGTTGGTCTAAAAACCTTAAATACAAAATACGTAAATGCGAAAAGATAGCACAGGGACTCTCACTGTATTCATTGTAAGCATAGAACAAAACCAAGAATTTCAGGAATCAAGAATCTATTACACTCTTCCTGGGATAAAATCACTGTTAAAAATAAGAGAGGGGGAGGAGAAGGAGCGGGGTTTCCTTGGTGCAGGGGGGGGGGGTTTCCAGAATCCCTGGAAATCTCCCCTGGCTATGCCCCTGAGAGTCCCCAGTTCTTCATTATGTTAAAATGCAGACACTCACAAGTACAAACTAAATAGCACACTGCCTTACCAAGCACAGACTTGATCAATATGTCAAGCTTGCTGCAGAGGTTCCCTTCTGGTTTGTGCTGTGTTGCTGTGACAATTTCCTTCTTCATTTGCTCCATGACTCTGTTCAGACGCTCTGTAGACAAAAAAAAAAAAATTAATTTAAATGCTAACTTTGTAAATACAATATTTATTTCTAAATGAATCAAGATAGATTGATTGCTGTACTAAGTTATTTTGTTATTGATCTTTAATAATTCTTTACACTGTGCTTCCAAATCACATTTTGAGTTTCATTAAAATGTGATTAAGTACGTTAACATTACCCCGAACCTCATCAGTATAATCAACACTGAATTTCATTATCATTATCATTAGTTATCATTATCACTGGTGTTATTTCTAGTAAATTAAAGATTGCAAATAATTTGAGTTCTCATTTAAAGACCCTACATTAGAATTTCATCAATAAAAATATAACACAAATTTACTTAACACAATAATTTGACATAATATACTCCAATGCTAATTTAATTGATAAAATAGTTAAAAGGCAAAAACTTTTAAAAGGCAAACATTATTGACAACAAATCATAACCTAATCCTTCATAAAATTAAACATTGCCAAATATTAAATTAAAACTTGACAACACAATTACAAAAACAACACAGTATATATGTACAAGTCTAGAAAACACAATCTTAAGTGTACAACAAAAAACTAAAACAGCACAATACAAGAAAAAAACTTATAAGACAATAACAATACAACACACAATAAAAAGCACAACACAATGCAAATTATATAACACAAAACAGCAACTGTATTAGAAGTCTCAATGAACAGACCAACAGCCATTAAGAAATGAGATCCCAGAGATTAACCATGCACTTACGCTGTTCCAACTCAAGACCATGAAGTTTGAGTTTGTTTGCTTCATACTGTGCTTTCTTCTTCAGTCTGCAAGCTCTAAATGGATAAAAGACGATCCCGTTTGGTAAATTTTGTTTTATAATTATTTGCATCTGTATTTTATCTATCCATTGTGATGCTGTTTTAAATGTAGGTCAGTGAAGTCAGAACTTTAACATGACAAACAATCTTTCACTAGTGAGTGTTTTTTCAAAATTATAAAGAATTATGGGTCTACCTTATACTGTGACAATTGATTACTATTAGAAAATAAGGTGTGATGATGTGGGTACATGAATGAACAAAATATACAAAAAGACCAACTAATCTGTAATCCAAAAAAAGGTTGGGAAAGTCTCTGTTGAGGTTTTTAGTCCATTAAACTCATAATTCACAAGCAGATAAATAGCAATTTAAAATTAACTAGGTACAAATTAAATTGAATTGCTAATCTTGAAACACTAATTATAACTTAGAAGATGTAAGTAAGTAAGTAAATGATTGCTTCAGGTGAAAACTCTAGCACATGTTGAACTACCTCTTCTGGTTCAAAACCTATCTTATGTTATTAACTCAAATCAAAAGGATTTATTAACTCGTATAAAAAGGATTTCAAATAAACTAAACACATTCTAACCTTAAACCATCGCTTGAAAACCTACAAAGTGACCTTTCATTTTAATTCTTTGTCTTGATAAGTAGATTTTGAAAATATTATTCACTTCAAGAAATTTTATGAATTTGATTTTTAAAAATGTAGTGGAATAAAGATTAATATATGTTTAAAGTATTGTCCCAAGGGAAGCAGTTAGTCTAATTTGTTTTCCCAAGAGTTCTTATGCTTCCAAGATGAATTTGAGTGAAACAAGAAAGGACTCAAGGGATGACAAAAACTAACTTGTTTCCCAAGGGACTATACATTAAGTGACCCTTATCCTGCTAGATTAAAAAAAATCACAATCATCATTTCCCAACAAAGTTGCTAATTCCAGAATTCGTTGAAGCAAAAGACATTTTCATAATCTACTTTTAAAGAGAAAGAAAATGAATGGTCACTTTGTAGGTTTTGATGCAATGGTTTTAAAGTTAAAACATTTTGAATTTTTGTTAAATCTGTCCTTAGCAGGATAAAGGTTAAGACTTTCACTCAAACAATCATAAAGAAAAGACATGCAAACAAAGATGACGAAGCTTTGGGGACTGGGCAACAACTGTGCAACTGTTTCCCAGTCGGGGTACATTTGAATTTGAAAGGGGGCACACGACCATGAATCAATCAATCACAGTGCCCATTTTGTTGAGTGAAAGTCTAGGTGTATAGCAAAATAAAATAAATTGATTGGTCTTAAAAATATGAAATTTGATCTGCACCCATAAATTGTATTAAAATCTATCTTCTACTAACAGTATCATTGAAATAAAATAAGTTGATAGTTTTCGAGAGTTGGAAGTTTTATTATTCACCTAAACCTCTTATATGAAAGCTGTTGATGAATAGAATAAAGTCAACATATGACAACCTTGCAAACTCGTAACTTGGTGTTAATGTAAGAACCAAGAGGTTGATACCCCAATACCTAAAACATTAGTTTACGAACTGTTTCACAAACAACAAAAATTCAATCCAAGTCCCATAGTTGGTGACAGCGTGTGGCCTCTCCATGCTGAGTTTGGCTCCCACAAAGAAAAGTATCAAGTATCATAAGCTACAACTCATATCGAAAACTTAAAAATATGAAAACTCTGTTGAACCAACCTGAACTTTAATTTCTTTTCAAAAAACAACAGTTAGTCAATGTCATATATGGAAGATAAATTTAGCTTAAAAATTGTAATACATAGTTAATTTGAGGTTGACCCATATTTATATGATACAAGCACTTAATGTCAAATACAACATACTTTGAAATAAACCAAATTTCCATTCCCCAAAACTTGCTCTTGAGAAATAGTAGCACAGAAATTTATTCGAAATTTTGTTTTTTATGAAGAAAACTGAATATAACTTAACACTGCTGACTCCATCAGATTACCATTTAAAGTTAAGAATTTAAAACCCATTGTATTTTTATGATAAATATTTTATGGCCTTGGTTTAAAATGACTGTCTCAACTGCTTTGGCCTATCACATTGTCAATTGCCAGATCTAGAATTATGATATAGTGCAAACTTTACAAAATTCAGATATTAACTCTATTGGATATCACTTTATTTGGGGTTTATTAATCTAGATAAGCTTTAACAAAACTAAATCATTTGACTCCACATGCAATTACACTCTTTTTTAAAAGAATATTGTTCTTAAGACCGAGGCTAGATATCTTCGCCGATTTTAGGCTGAAAATTCTTAGTTTCAATAATAATTAAAGCGACTGTGGTATTGAGTAGCATCAACTGTCTGCCGTAATCGGTGGCTTTTGGTAGTCGATCCGAACCAAACTACACCATTCAGTTTGGATAGAGATTTTTTTTTTTAAACTGTCAAAATGTCGCGGACGAAGCCGGTCACCGTTCTGTACAAAATCAGTGCATCGGCGTTGTTCTTAACATATTCTTAAAAATTTGACCAATTTCTGCCTCAGTATTCTTACAGAGTATATTCTTGTGAATAAAAGAGTATAGTGGATCAGTAGAAAAAGTAGACATGAAACTACTCAAAGCAGTACTTAAATAAGTACCTAAAATTATATTTCAAAAACAATCCGTATTGTTTTCGATACATACAAATATTTACTATATAAACTTGCCACGTGCAGGGTTGTAGCTATGAAAAGCCAGTACTACCTCGATTGACAATCACCATCAAGAAATACTTACTAGAGAAATACTGTTTCCGAAAAAACGAAGTGTTTGCCAAGAGGCAGTTTGAGCGAAAAGTTCAGAAACAAAAACACAGTTACAAAATCAGTCCCACCTGCGAAATCTAGAGGCAATTCGCGGGGTACGTACAGAACAAAAGACTGGCTTACATCATCTGTCGATGGGGTTTTCTAAATTTGATTTGAGCGATGTAAACAAAAAAAAGTAATAAAAAAATCAAGCCCGATTACGAAGGTAAACATAATGTAACGCATGTGATCCTAACGAGACTGAATGACCAACCGTTGCGAAATATTTCTTCGAACAGTAAAGACACGAGCGAAACTTTTGTGGTTAAAAGTTTCAACCAAGCATGCAAGGTCTAATTAGACAAAGCAACCGCTTTGGTAGAACCACTCAGTTTCAGAATATTTCCTATTGTCACTTGCAGACGACAGAAATAAACTTACAACTTCTGGCAAAAACAGAGATAAAAGAAAAACGTCCTTAAAACGGTTTTTTATCTGCACGTAAAAGGACACAGCTGTGTTCTAGGTCGTAAACAAGACCGTGCAAAACGAAAACACGCTTCAAAACCACGATTTTCTCATAGAACTTCGTCATTCCAACCAAGTAAAATGTCAGCATGAGTTGGCGCTTTTGACACGACTAATTCAAACACATAACGACCGTCAATTATGCAATATTGCCTTTACATTTTGATACGTACAGAGTACCCATTAGAAGGGCAAGAATCTTCAAGTATTCCAAATTACAAAACAAAGCAATCCCGAATCTTTCCATATTTATTTAAAATTCAGTCGCGCACAGATCTTGCACAAGAAATTCTATCACGTACTTTCTATGAAACAAGTGCCCTCAAATGACCTTGCCTTGAATCGTAGATGTCTGTTTACACAAAATTGCCTTAAAGTGCAGTTGAATGTCTCTACCAAAGCTACTGTGAAAAATCAAACACGAAATTCATTAGACATTAACTTTAAAACTTTTACTAACCTTGATGCAAGCTTATTCTTTTCTTTTCTTGATTTGTTCCTGGCGTTGACTGGGAGTTGATTTATCGGTTTCAAATCACCAATAATTTTGTTCAAACGCTCCAATTCGCGTCCGATGTCCAACAATCGGCGGGGGTTCGGTATAAGATCGTCACACTCTCCTCGTCTACCTTTTCGATTCTTATTGTGAGCAAATTCTCCATGTTCTTCATTGTCATTCTCCTCCTCGAAGTCTTCTTCGTCGCTGTCCATATCCTCGTCCTCTGACTCCTCTGGCGCAATAGTGCCGGTTTTTGCAGCCAGCAACGTGCAAGTAACCTCAGTTGTGTTATTGTCCTGTCCGTAAACGCGCGCGAGGGGTGAGTAAGTGCTGAGCATTTGAGATTTTATTTCGGGTGAAATAAGATTTGGAATGGAACTCAATTGTTCCCCATCAAGTTTTCTCTCCTCTGAAAAGCACATTCGGTTCTTTTCGAATCTTTCTAATACTGTTTTCCCAGATTGCGAGCTGACTATCGGCGTTCTATTCCCTTCGGTAGCTGCAGCCGAACATGGCGGGGACACAGTTTCCGAAGGTTTTTCGAATTCTTCTTCTTTCACCACAACTCGCCCAAACCGCTCACCAAATTCCATCGTTTCGTTTTCTTGTCTTCCTGTCGTATTTTCACCATTTCGATTACCTTGCGGCCGAAACACTTCCACAGACACTTTCGGTTCGAAGAGTCTTCGCGGAGGTATTTTGGTCACAGCAGACAATGTTGGATGTCCGTCAATGCGAGTCGCAACACGATGGAGTCTTTCCATCTCTGGATTTATGAGGGGAGACAGGGGCCTTTCACCATTTAATTCAGCAAGCGTTGGTCCATTTGACTTACACTCTCCAGTTTCTACATTTGCTTTAAAAAATTCTTCGTCGATTTCCCAATCGAAAGGGAAGTTGAGGGATTGAAAGTTCTCATCAAACCCTTCGTCGGTGTCCCCAAGCAAAACGAGATCTCCGCCAAATAGACCAGATTTGTCGACATCACTGAAATCATCGCTCCTTGTGTAATAACAGTTAGAAAAAGGCTCCTCGAAAGAATTCTCCACCTCCAGTGGAAGCTGTAGAGAAAACATTGCGAACACCTCGAGTTAATATTCAATATGGTGGCCAGCGCGCCCGAACACGAGTATTACAACACGGAAAGACAACATTCCATTTCTTCCTGAGAAAAAATATGAACTCAACTGTAAAAACACGTACTGGAGAAAACTCCGTTTCCTGCTGCATGAAGTTCAACAATCAATCGTAGATAACTTGCTTTTCAAAACGTCCGAAATTCTAGACCAACTTCACTTATAAAACGCTTTCTTGGAAAACACTTCTTCTCTGTCTAAACTTTTCGTTTTGTTATTGTTTTCACTTTGGTCCGCGGGAGAGATCAAATCACGAGACTTGTGTTGTCATGGTAATTAGTGAATCGACCAATCAAATCGTTAACCTTGACCAAGGTCCCGCCTCTACACCGTTTCTGACGAAGCTTTTGCAGTATTAGTGCCCGCCGCGAAGAGCTGAAATTCCTGGAAGAATTCGCATGAATTTATACACAAGTGTTGAAACCCAAATTCATATTTCACAAGTGTTTCTGCACTTTACAAATCGAATTCTGAGAAACAAAGGAAAGTCCGACAAGTTTGGCCAGAATGAACTGGTTTTATTTGCTTTCGTCAGTGGCTAAAAATAGCACGTTCATATAAATTATTTGTTATGCAACCCTATGAGGTTGATAGCTTGTTGACAATTTCCGTGAGCGCTGAGGCACCCCGTTACCCGAGTCACGTCCGCAACACTCGATGACATCACAAATAATCTCAACACGGAATTAACAAATGCCTCGAAAGAACAAACATGATTCATTTGTCTTCCTCATTTTTGCTGTCGATCAACTTCCTGTTGAGTACAAAAGATATATATTTCTTTTCCTGTTTGTTTGGGTAAGCTACGTTCAATGGACTTTGGATTCGACACAAAACGATCGTCTCACGCATCAAAAAGCGTGATGATCGAAGTTTCATAGGTCAGTCAACTCATTACTAGAAAACCCTAGATCTCGAATGCTTTAAAAAAAAATGAAAAACTGAACTTATTTTGTTTTAAGCGAGCAATTAAACCCCTAAAAAATTTAAGTTCATGTAAAAATTGAAAGCAGTCAAAAACATACATGCAAATATATATACATCCTTCGTTTTGCTCAGTCATTTGATGAAAAGTAAATATGCTGTAAACGGCGCTAAAATAAAGTTAAGACTATGACTATGAGAAGTTTAATGTTTAAAGGCTACCCTACAAACTAGTCCTGGAGTTGGAAGTTCCTGATCCGCTTTGGAAGAAAAAAGAGGCACATAAACTGAGCGGAAAGAAAAAAAATTAGGAATATTTAAATTTTGGTTAAAAACTGTATGACAGAAACGGTCAAACATTTATATCATGTCGCCGAGAAAAAACGTGTAGTTAAATATCTGATCAACCCCTAAAAACGAAAAGTTCTAGCACTGCATTCAAGAGATTCGTGAAAGTTGGTGAGTTACAAAAATGCTAAAGCCATCGAAGGATCCGAAAAGACCAAGTAGTTTCTGTCATTAAAAATGTGTCCACAGTTACTGTCATGATTAGCTATGAAAATATAAAAATGACGTATATTCGCAGCATTTACAAGGGAAAGGAGAGAGAGAGAGGGAGAGAGAGAGAAAGGGGGGGGGGGGGGTGAGGATAGATTTTTGGCTTTTTGATCCAACATTACCAAAAACTCTATCCCTAATGTCCCATAATTGGGGAGATTCTCGCCTTTTCTTATCTTACTCAAACATATGTAACTGAACCATTTGAAACCCTGCAAACCGCATCTTTTTCAAAATACAAAAATAGCGTTGCACGGGATTTTGATCAGGGCCTCGTTTATTTCGCGAGTTTAATAGACTTAAAATCTCTGATTGAAATCGCGACGAACTTGAACCAGAACAGGGCACTATCTTCTTGCGAAGTATATTCGAAGAATATTTCAAACTTTAAAAATTTGTAGAGTTATTTTGGTTCTTAATGGTGGTTTGCACCGAAAAAGGCTTTTGTTTAGAGTTGTGTAAAGCAAAAACAGCGAAACGCCGACAGAATTCGAGCAACAAGCGACTGTTGATCTCCTGCTGCTTTTAGGAAGTCAAGACGCCCCATACTCAGCCTATAGACGCTAAGCCTTCGATTCAAGAAGACCCCAATTTCTCAGTTAGTGCAAGTGAAGAAAAAGTACGATCGATTCGGGAGAAAAGAGCTGTCGGCTCGACCGCAGAGTTAGAGAACGGCGAAGGAGACCAGATCAGCAGATGGCGGGTTAACAAAAGCAAAACAAACCCGCACGAAGAATTGCAAATTTATTTCACAACAACTAACTACATCTTTCGGAAACAAATAAATATTCTTTGTAATTCCACAAGCTAAGCCATTGAAAAAAGTATCCGAATGTTGTAGAAAATGATTTCTAGCCAAATATAAAAGTTTATAAATGATTTGCTAGCCAAAAATTCCAACAGTGAGATAGTATTTTTGAACTTTACATGAAAAAAGAACCACGGTCAATCGCTTAACAAAGCTTGATAGTTGACCCAAAATGCTTCTCTCGATGACGTTTGAACTATGGCGTTATATATTGCATGCACTAGGCGGTTGTTCAAACAGCGATCAGCAACTATCCCCGGCAGGGCGAGATTCTTACCCTTCGTTTTTATTGAGAGTGATTTGTGCTACAACTTTTGAATTGTAAAGTTTCATTTTTATGTGGAAAATCTAAACATACTTTCATAGAACCAGAAACCATTCCTCGGCTCAAGAGGAAAACACTTACTGCTTGAATTTTGTGTCCCGGGGTTAACCTTTGAACAACCCAGCCAAAAACTTGTAACAGCTGTACGCTGGAATGCTCCGAGCTGGTCACCTGCACAACGTGAAAAGCTCATGATTTATAAAAAGGTTTGTACCTGATCTGTTAAATATTTTACGCATATATATCAAAAATGGATACAAATTTTCTTAAGATATATGTAAAATGTTTCTAAATTTTCCGTCGCCTTCATCAGAGAATGAATATTTTTGAATAAGAAATAAGTTATTTAAAAGTCTTAACAATGGGTAAGTACGCCCATGGGAATGGCTTCCGTTCGATGACACAATTGGGGTCGATGGTTGAATGCCACGATTCTAAGAATAACCGTTTGGACAAGTTGTTCACACCTCTCTCCAGAATCTGGACATAATTTGGGTGTTCGTCATGGTTGGTTGTCTCAGCGTGTTGTTTTACGAATGAATCATTACTGTTTCGTGTCCCTGGCTTGTGTTCAGGCCCGTGCGAATTCCAGGAGCGTTTTGACTCGCCAACATATGTAAAATTGCATGAGTTGCTGTTCACTTTATAAACAATGCCTTTGCAGGCCACGAGTGGCGGTCGATCTTTTGGTTTCTTGAAAACAGTGCTTAAAGTTTTAACAGGTTTATATAATTTAAAAGCTGTGGCGATGTTGGCTTTATTAAGGTTTTCTTGACTCGCTCCGATACTCCCTTCACGTACGGGATGACGGCAAAACCTTTCCGCGGTTTGGGTTTCTCGTCTGGTTCACAGGGTGCGGGTGGTGTTGCACAAGAAGACTCAATAAAACGTTTGGTGTAACTATTGGCCTGGAGTTCACGTGCTACTCGGTCTTTCTCGGCTCTCCGATCGGACTCAGTTGAAGGCAAGGACTTCGTCCTGTCCATTAGGGCTTTTGTTTTGGGCGGGGCTGTTCACTTCACTTCTTTATTTTTGCACTGTTTAGAGGGTATTACTACATCAAATATAAACTTAAAATTACATTATGTGTGTAACAAAATTCAATAATCTATTGTTTAGACAATGTACGTAGCGGCCAAAGTAGCCGGCTTTCGCGTTGGCCACTACTACATGAAATAAATTACTCTGACAGAAGAAAATTATTGTACAATGATTCTTATTATACATAACCTATAATTAAAATAT